>QFFB01022079.1:0-30624 GCA_003316465.1 Ramaria cf. rubripermanens
GCTCAGTATGTACTAACCCTGCATGCCGTGGATCTCCACTCGACCCTGGATGTTGTACATGAGTTGTTTCACCTCCAGAGCTGCTCCGAAAGCGGAAGTGGGTCGGAGTTCAAAATTCCGAAGTTTCGGAGTTCGAAGCTTCGGAGCTTCGGAGGTGTGGGAGTGCGAAGCTTTGGAGTTGTAGCTCCAGAACTTCGGAGGTGGGAAATGGGGCATCCCCTGACACACGTAGCTCTTCATCTATGCCATCACCAATCTTTGCTTGAGTGTAAAGGCCAATGACATGTAGCTAATCAAGGAGAAATATATTGAGTGCATATAGGACTACTATTGATACTGACAGCATCTCCAACTACATGACCATCATCTCATCTTGGGCCGCTGTGATAGGCTCTACAGGTGTGTCATTGTATGCTATATCTCCCTTGTGTTGATCTTGCCATTAGGAATCCATATCAACCTTCTGATCAGCAGTGGTATTGTGTCCACAAGAGTGCAAACATCAGTTGAGCATTGTTCTGTTGGTGGTGGGTACATTCTGTCTTTCATTATTTGGTATCCACAACTGATGACATTTTTTTAGTGCTGTAAGCTCTTCAGCCATTCCTTGATTTCACCTGCTGTGATATTGGATGTGTGACTTGTACATTGTGGTGATGCTTCAAGCTTCAAGCTTCAATAGGGGATTGTAATGTAGTGGCTGTGTTTCTGGACCTACATTCTAAAACTGAATCTGCTAGAATATGTTTATTAGTCATTTGCTGATAATATACTCTCATCTGCTCTTGGTAAAATGCGCAAATCCGCTTTCTGCAGATTTTCTAAATCTGCACTGGTCTGCTTTTGTCAAAAACATAATTTAGCAGATTAATGCATGCTACAACAGATTAAGCAACATGAAGGGTCATATTCCTGGCACTTGCATTCTGTGCTCAGTCGCTATAGTCTCACTTATCTGCTCTGGCTGGGCTTCTTTTGAGGGAGCAGATTTTTCCTGATGCTGACAGATGCCAGCATAGGGGGTTTTCACCGGGATTGACGAAGTAGAGTTTGCAGTATGTACGAGCACGGTTTGTTTTATTGAATTAGTAACAAACTATATCATAGACCGAAGGCTTCTGCAGGGGTTGCAAGCAGTGGGTGTATTTAACGCGAGGAAACAACTTCAGATTTATTAAGAGCCGATTGCGGCCTGAGTGCAATCTAGTCACTACTGAAGGGCAAGCCGCAGGAGGGCGCTGAACATGAAAAAACCAACCTCTGGCTGTGTATCCCGTGGAAGTGTAGAACAAGCCACCGTTTCACGATGCGTCTAGTCTACAAGTTTGATTCTCGATGTCACTTTCGCTATTCTTGGATGGACAGCGTCGAATTGTAACAATGAGCCAGCTTGGTACGATTCAGTTCATGAGATGATTTGCACGAGTTCAATGATTAGAACAGGTTCTCAGTCGTTGAATGCGAGTTAAGGACGCATTACAGAATCACCGCCCTTCAGCTCCCTTTGGTCACGCTGTATGATTGAGACCTCAAACAAGACTGGTGTAAGCGGTGAAGTGGGAGAATGGTTTACCCTAGGAAGTGATATGGTATGCATCAACTTGCTACAGGCTATACTCCTAAAGTTAGGTGTGTGCCTAATCTTACAGTAAGAATCTATCTATATTTCTGCAAGGCCGATAAGCCCTTGGATCGACACCTTATATGCTCTAAGTTGCATCAATAAAGACGACGCCTTAATCTCTTGGTATTATTATTGTCTGCTAACCTCTCTTCGCTTCCGTCGCATCATAATTTATGTGTCTTCAGGGGTTGTATTATATATCATGGAACATCGAAAGTACTGTATAGTTGCTCAAGGCATCAGATCTTCCCACTTCAGAGGCTTCCACTCCGGCCAAAGCCTGCCGGCCTCACTACCAACCAGCATCTCCCCGTGGTTCGTCCACACGTCCTTCAGAAACCTGAAAACTGGATATGGATGTTCGTCAAGGAACGTCTGTACCTCCTCTGGGGAGCGTTCAGTGACTTCCGCGCGTCTGCCATGCTTGGCCTCCCACAGGGCAATCAAATCCCGAAAACTCTTCCTATCGTCCTCAATCTCAAACATCTTGTTCTCAAGTTGAGATGGTGGCAAAGTGGTAATGACGTGGTGAACATAAGGTAAGAACGACCGTGGTGATGTCCATGATATAGGCCTTCCGTCGTCGTGAGGTTAGCAAAATTTATCAACGTGATCAGACAGCATGGAATCAACTCACACTCTACCGTCCCCAAACAGTCGGAACTTGCCAGCTTCAAAATCAACGCCAACTAGCGGTCCGAGGTGTTCCTTGAATAATAATTCCGGCCACTGGCCAGTGAAGAACAATGTATAAGGGAGACGGAGCTCTTTCAAAAGGTCCTGTGCATCCGCTTTGAGCTTAAGATCTGAATAAATTTTCAAATCAGCTCGCGAATCCAGATTCAATCATTTATGAACGTACATTCGGATATATCCCCGAGCGTGTTAAGACCGTACTCGCTTGGTACGTATAATTTCACATTTGCATCTCTGGCAGCACGGATAACGTTCATCTGAATATATAGCCCATCGTCACGAAGGGCTGAGAATACAACATCTGCGCCTTTCAAGGCATTGGTGATGGACGGCACCGAGGAGTAGTCGACAGAAATCACATTGACCCTTTTAGAGGCAAGCGCTTTCAACTCGGGCTTGTCTTTCTGAGAGTTTTAAACCCATGACTTAAAGGAGTCCAAGACAATCATCGTGAATAACTCACAGCGCGAGTAAGGATGCGAAGACCGAATGTATGCTGTGACTGAAGGAATTCATTTGCAAGTAATGAACCAACTAATTGTCCGAAACCGACAATGGCGAATGAGTTGTAAGATGACATTCGAAGTGATCTGGTTGAATGGTTGAGGGGAGCCTGTGTTACTGCTCGATAAGAAATAACAGGGTATTTATGCAGCACGGAAAAGCTGGGGACCTTAGCTGAAGCTGACTGAACATTCGTCCCTTACCACCCTGCCTGAAGCCAATCCGCCCAGGCTGAGGAGTTCGCAGCTGGTCAGCCCCGGGTCGGATACAGCAAGATCCTCTCGAATGTTCTATTGTTCGCGGAACGACATATGGAAGAGGGTTGGTCAGAAATGACGAAGAGGTTGTCCGGGTTGGGATATTGTGTTGCGGGCATGGCCTACGTCCCTATCTGAACTCACCGTAGACACAAAATGTTGCAACTTCAAAGTGTAATGTCGTGTGCCATTTCCTCAGAAGGTTGCAAAGACAGAAACTCGTGTGTTGCTTTGCAAATGGTGTTGGCAGTTAGTGTGACTGTGTGAGTATGACGACGTCCTACGTTGAAAGCTTCATTGGTACGCTAGATTATTTTTCCAAAACTCCTAGCGAAGCACAATTACAAATGAAGTACAGTAAGTCGAGCGCCGTGTTTGGCGCCGCTACGTTCCGAGCGTCGGTCGGAGTCTCCCACATCCTGGGAGCTCGGTGATCATTTTACACTGCGTAGAATCTGGATTGGGCGATTTTCTCGTCTCGTTTCTTTCACGACCATGGCAGACGCTGCCAGTGAGACACGTCCGTTACTAGCGCCGAAACACCAGAACGGACCTGTTGCTGGCGTCGCACCCTTGCTATCTTACACAAATCCTGAGGAAATTCTTCATGGTGACAGTGTGGAGACCCCGCCTCATTCCGGTCCTACAAGCGAAGAATCAGGAGGAAACCAGCAAGCGCGATTGCTGCATATTGTGCGTGATATCTTACTCGCACTTCACATTTCGTAGTACCTCAGCGTCACTTTGAACACTGATATACTTAGCTAGCTCCTTCCTGTATCTCTGGGCATCTTTCTGGCCGCGATGGATGGCACCATTGTAGCCTCGTCATATGCATACATTGGAAGCGACCTCAAACAGCTACAGAATACCAGTTGGCTTGCAACTGGCTACATGCTCACGCTGACGTCTTTCCAGTGTGTACAAAAACGCGTGTTAGTTCTCAGTTTGACATAATTATATTTTAGACCATTGTACGGGAAGTTGAGCGACATTTTTGGTGAGTTTGCCAACTACCTCGCCGTTATGCACTTCTGCATTTGACGGAAAAAAGGTCGCAAGGCATGCTTGTTATTTGCATATTCTGTATTTGGGATAGGATGTCTCGCCTGCGGTCTGGCGCGTAATATGACAGAGCTTATCGTTGCTCGGGTCTTCACTGGTGTAGGCGGCGGCGGCATGACGACGTGGGTAGATCTCACTTCTTCTCTCTGGACATGGTATGTGATTGAAACTTAATCTAGTGTAGTATCCATCCTTGTCTCAGATATGGTACCCTTGCGACAACGAGGTAATTGGCAAGGTAAGTCGTTCCATATATCGTACTTAGCAAATATCAAGCCTGCTTTATTAGGCATCTTGAACATAATCTTTTCCATTGGATCTGCCTCCGGAGCGCCTCTCGGGGGGTTCCTGGCTGACGGTGTGGGATGGAGATGGTACCTCGCCTAAGCCCCCCAAGATTATCATCCACTGATGGCCTATCTTGCAGGGTTTTTCTGCTTCAAGTCCCTTTTGCATTTTTTGCCTTCTCAGCTGTCCTTCTAGCGCTTCAGGCCACGACTCCTGCAACTTCATCCCTATCTATCACATCAAAACTTCGCCGGATTGATTTCCTAGGAGCTCTCACGCTAGTCATTTCTATATTCAGCCTCCTCTTAGGCCTCGATCGAGGGAGTAACGTATCATGGTCCTCACCGATTGCATTTGGGTCTTTGGTCGTCTCCGGTCTGTTGACGGTTGCCTTCACTGTTATTGAAACCACCCCTTGGCTTGCCAAGGAACCCTTTGCACCAAAACACATTATGGCAAATGCCAGTCTTCTGGGTAGTTACCTTACTAATTTCTTTATATTTGCCGCTTCAGTGTGCTCGATGTTCCATGTACCGCTGTACGCCCAAGCGGTACGTGGCCAGAGCGCGGCAGGTGCCGCAACGACACTCCTGCCCTCTATATTTGCCGGCGTGTGCGGGAGCCTCCTCGCCGGTGTTATTATGCAACGTACTGGTAAATACAAGCGCTTAACGATCGGTGCGGGGGTAGCTCTTGTAGTGGGGTTGCTGCTCATCGATATCATGGTCCTCTTGTCGACGAACTGGAGTTTGATAGGCGTTTCAATTGGTATGTCGAACTATATTTCATCGAGCGTACATGAGATAAAATTCGGAAATGGTATAGGATTGGCAATAATGAATACAGGGACAGGTTGAGAATTCCAGTCGACGTTCGCTTACAACAAAATGCTAATTATAATTTTCATGCAATCTGAACCAGGCATTGCCGTCACCACCGCACTTGTTGCACTCATAGCCAATGTCACCTCTGAGGATCAGGCCGTTGCCACTGCAGGTGTGTCCTCTTTGAGTGGTACCAATCGTCATTGGTCCATCGACTATTTATTGGAAGCGCCGGTCTGATCATTGTAATTACAGTTAGCTATCTATTTCGCAGCCTAGGTGGAGTAGTTGGCATCTCTTCAGGGAGCGCTGTGATGCAAAACACTTTGCGTGGGTATCTGACATCCCGGCTCACTGGCCCGGGACAAGATATAGATGAGGTTAGTGGTTCTTGTCGCATAAGCTTTTCAATCAGCGTCTATGCACTATAGATCGTCCGTCGTGTGCGGGAGTCGCTGTCGTATGTCGACACACTCGATCCCGCTACCCGTGTTATCGTAAGAGGGTCATACGAACAGGCGTTGTTGGCTACATTTGTGTTAAGCACCATTATGGGTACAGGGGCGCTTCTGGCAAGTTTATTTATACGGGAGAAGAGCTTAGGAACAAAATAATATAGGTATAAACATGACTCCCGGCAGGGGGAGACAGATGGTAAGTATCGAGAGAAGAAAATGACTTAAATATTCATCGCCGTTAACTACATGTTCGTCCTGGAGCTCCGGAAGACCTTCAAAAAAGCAAAGAAGCAGGAGATTTCATTGCAACTGTGTCCAAACATTGACAGTGTTTCTTGGCAAAGTTTCCCAATATTTCACTAGGGCAACAGTAAAAGCTCCTACAACTGCCAGTGGTCTTTGAGCAGAGGTGTTATATAGATCTAAATTTCTCTTTCCCAACAGCCAATTAAGAAAGCGAACCACGTCTAATCACGAATCCCATCAGTATATACTGTATATACATAACAACGAGTCAGCGACACATTCTTACTCCGCCATGCCATTCTGTCGGACTATGTTGCTGCGTTAACGTAGACAGACTGGGGAATTTCGCACGATTAAGTGAGGTTTTCGCACGGCGATTGCCGGACCCCACAGGTCGGCCGCGGGCATCGGGATACGAAATAGCCTGGCAACTTGAGTTCTTCTCTCTACATCGCAGAGTAAAGCATTGCATTTCGACTTGAGGAACATGAAACTTTTATCAACTATAAAAGGCTAGGAACATCAGAGAGCTCCCAAATCCATGAGGCCAAGTACTGGGAATAGTGGTTTGTCATGCCTCGACTAAATCGTGCGAAATCTCCCAGTCTGTCTACGACGTTAACATAGCACGACAGGCTGGGTTTCGAGTCTACCGCACGCCGAACTGCACATAATTAGAAGGAACTCCTCATAATGATCTTTTTAAAATCCATACATGCATCGTTGATAGCGATTTCGCCAAAAATGGCATCTGTCTCATGTATCAACTCAACGTCACGACGGTCGTATAACCAGGTTCGTGCATGCAGTGATCGCTTCGACCGTCACTTTGTTTATCAGAGCGTTGACGTAGAAATTAGCCGAAGTCAACTCCACCACATCTTGCTGCTAATCCCGGCCTAAACACATTGTGTAGGATCTCAAGGCAATTATTGTATCGATTCGATTGGTTCGAAAGAGTGAATATTAATACCAGGAGTCCCATGGCCATAGATGGTTGCATTACCGATCTGCTTAAAGTTGGCACGTTACTACCCGATACAGTGCACATGTCAATATGTCGTGCATACATATGGCCCAGTTCCCCAGTGAACTGATGCCAACCTGGATATTGGTCGCTGCGACTGCCATTGACGAATGGACGTTGTTGCTGACCTGTTCAATGAGCTGGTCACTGGTGTAGAGCACCTGTGAGTGAAGCACCATTAACCGCTAATCGAGACGATCCTTAGCTTGTGCTTCCAAAACTATACAGCAGGGCTGCCCGCTGTTATATCATCGCGCCGGTTGGTAAGTCATGTTACACAAAACTCTGCCATATAGATTTTGACACCAAGGGTGACCTAGTGGTGCTCTATTATGACTGGCTACTCACTTTACGGCTGGAAATAGGCATATTCTGGAAGCGGAGGATCACCGGACCAGCTATCCTCTTTATTTTGAATCGATATTTTCCGCTGGTGAGCCTCATGCCGGAGATGGTTGCGTATTACACGGGTGCAGTCTCGCCTGAGGTATGTTGGGTAACTCCATTACCTTGCTGTATTCAACTCATTCGGCAGGTGTGAGTATACTTGCCCATGAGAAGAAGATTGCCTCCTTGTGGTCCTAATATCCCCACGTTGCTTCAACGCAGATGTGCAAAGCGTGTCATACCGTTCGTGATAGCGTCGAGTGTTATCAGCCAATCTATTATTGGAAGTAAGCAGGTCCCTGGCCGAATACCAACTGTGACTTGCTACATCTCACATTTCAGTCATTCTCCTTTTGCGGACATATGCACTATATGAACGTCGTATCTCTATTTTGTTGATTTTATTCAGTGCATGGACTACGGCTTTGGCTGTGGGAGTCGTAAGTGCTCTTATTCAACGATATTGGAGTTCGCTAATCAGTTATAGTGGGCAGCAAGCTGCCTGGTCCCTTTCCCCCTCCCTCCCGGTATTCGGGGTTGTTTGCCACACGTTCCTGCCAATTCGTGAGTAGCTTTTGTCTTAAAATGTAAATATGCGATATCCTAAATAATTGTTTTTATGGCTCATGACACGGATTTAATCAGGAAATATCGTTAGTGTATGGCTTTTGCCTTACACTGTTAGCGCCTGACACAGTTTTCATCTTGTATCGTTAGAATTTGCTTCTGCATACTTGGGATCTTTGCTTTATGATGCCTTGGTATATGCCCTTACACTTCAAAGAACGCTCGCTCTCTGGCGCGGAAGACGTCCCTCGTCCTCGAATAGAACACTCATTCGTCTCATCGCACGCGATGGTCTGTCTCTATCATCATTCTTATTATCTGTTCTCACCTCACCGTAGGCAGTGTGTACTTCGCGTATGCTTCTGGTTTGTTTTCATAAATATCGTCTCATGCTATAGTATCCAAGTGTGCTCCTTGGGTCAAATTTGCTGTCAATTTTCTTGATTTGTGTAAGATCTTTCGTTGCTATTATGGCAATCACCCCAAAGCTGAAGTCAATTCAGTTAGCAGAAGTATGTTCATAATGTGTGATTGACCACCGCTGTTCACACTTCTTTTACTGCAGCCCGACATGCGCACCATCAATGTCACATTTAATCATGTGTGAGTTTCCAAGTCCCTTCGCCATTCTCCATGAGGCTTGATTTTTTAACCCCTTTTAGTATACCGGTCGTGTACGTCTCAATCGTCATTGACTTGTGAGAACTTGCGTTCATTGGCCTAAAGTATTGTTTCTCGTCTACTCCTTAACCTCCGTAAGGTCGTACCACAAAATCCAACATTACCTTCTAGTCGCTCGACCATGGTCTTCGCCGAGTGGTCATTTACCACCGGGATCAGCAGCGATTTAATAAGTGTGGTCATTGGCAATATTGGGGCAGATTTTGAGGAGGAGTCTTCGTCATCAACACGCTCGTGGGGTATGAGGAGCCAGGCAATCACGCGCGAATACCCCTTCCCTGAGAGAACCCATGGTTCGGAGACTGAGATAGAAATGATCGAGGTCTCTGAATTAAGAATGGAAAAGGAGAGGGTCATTGGCTGGGACCAAATATGGGCAGCAGGGATTAATGGGTAGCCTGCTGCAGATTGGCATGGATGGGGATTACCATATATGTTTGTATTATAATAAACTGAGAGATATGATCGGGCAATTGAGGATTGCCCCAAGATAAAACCCATTCGATCTAGTTGTTTGAATATGCCTTGCACTTGTGTGCCGCTAGCTTGACATGCACAGATGGTTTTGGTCATGGGTGATAAGGGACAAGTTGTCTGCTTTTGTCTGCTTGAAGCCTGGCGGTACATTGGAAGTTTGAGAATATCAGGCATAACACATAGCCGCTCTCATCTCGCAGAGTGGAGTATGCCGTGAAATATATAGCTCATGGCCGGGGATATTCTCATGCTGATCGAGACGCAAATGGAGGAAGTGATACCGGAATGAGACCAAAATGTATGTCTGCGAACATGCTACAACGAGGCAAGCGGCGCGAGTTGGTTTTGGTCTGCGAGGTGGGGTTATAATGCATTAGTTTAACATAATACACATAGTTTGAGCGTTTCAGCCGCACGGCACACGATGTTGTAGTGAGGTCGCAAGAATATCAGAATGAAAACAACAACATCGGAGACTCGAATTGGTAGCATTACGACACCTGTTTGATAATCTTTAGACAACGTGTCTAGTCTGACTCCGTTTGTGATGGAATTGACAGGAGCCGCCTGGAAGCGTTACTAAAGACAGATAGAATAAATTCCTAGCGTCGAAGACAGGACAGTAGATTTTGCGCTACCTAAAGACAGATAGAATAAACTACATATTTCGTTAGCCACAGATTCTTGCAAAGTCGACTACGGTACTTACTTCCTAGCGTCGAAGACAAGACGCTAGGAAGTAGTTTACAAAATACACTATTCGTACATATAGCCTGTCTCACAAAATAGGAGTTGCGAGCACAGACCTATTCTCGCGCCGAGTGTTGAATTTTCCAGGAGATAGGACGCAGCGAGAAGACGCAGTACCGACGTGGTAGTGCTGGGGTACAAACGGATGAGTAAATAGATGTAAACTACGAGCAGTTATAGGTTCCCTGAATCGACTCGAAGCCGCTCGCAAATCCATAAACATCAACACCGAGTTGAGCCGAGCTACTCGACGCTCGTTCTCCTACACGCCCCCTCGAGTGGTGAGGTAGCGAGGCCGAGGGATTTCGAATGAAATTCATACTGGGAAGGAGGGAGAAATTTTGTGAATATGTCTGCGGTCATCTGAGAAGTTGGCATGTGCGTAATTTTGATAGTGTTTTCGGTGATATGGCTCATGATGAAGTGATACTTGACTTCAATGTGCTTCATGCGGCGAGGGAATTTTTCATCGAGGGGAAAGGCTCGGGTTCCTAGATTGTCCTCATAGATAGTGGTGGGGCCTTCAAGGTCGAGTCCTATCTCTTGAAGGAATCGGCGGGTCCATAATACTTCTCGCGCTGCTTCAGATAAGACGACATATTCCGCTTCAGTTGAGGACAGGGCGACTATTGTTTGCTTTTTCGAGGACCAGGATATGGCGCTGTCTCCTAAAAATACAGCGTATCCGCCTGTAGATTTTCTGTCCTCATTGTCCCCTGCAAAGTCGGCATCTGCATAAGCATACAGGGTTGGTTGATTTCCGCCTAGAGTGAGTGACAGATGGCGAGAATGATATAGGAATTGGAGAATTTGTTTGGCTAAGTTCCAGTGAGCTCGGCTAGGATTCATCGAGTATTGCGCTAATTTATTGACAGCATGTGCAATATCTGGACGGGAAACTATGGCAGCGTACATTGAGCTGCCTATGAGTTCACGGTAGGGAAATTTTTTTGATTCGTCATTCTCTTCGTCGTTTGTCGCAAGGGCGGAGAAATCGATGCCGAGAGGGATAGGGGTTTTGCATGGTAAGGAATTGTGAACTTGGAATCTCACTGCAATATCTTCAATGTAATTTTTCTGAGATACAGAGACAGAATGAAGCTTAGCGTCTCGTGATATTGCAGTACCAAGGATCCAATGTGCGTCGCATTCACCAGAAAGACCGAAGCGTTGTCTAAACGCTTCTTCAAGTTCTAGTAGTCGCGTTTTGTGTCCTACGGAGGTTGCGTCGTCGACCCAGAAACCGACAATACCCCATGTGCCGTCATCCCAAAATTTGAAAAACACAGCCATATCATAGTTAGAACATTGCCACTCAAGATTCCTTTGCATAAAGTCTTCCAATGTTTTTCTCCATTGATTTCCGCCTTGTTTCATTCCATATAACGCCTTCTTCAATCGCAAAGCTAGATTTTCCTTCCCCGGTACTTCAAAACCTTCGGGTTGCTGAACCCATACTTCTTCTTGAATTACTCCATGGAGGTAAGCAGATTTAACGTCAAATTTGTTGTAATGGATGGGAAGAGGAGACGAGAACGCTGCGCTACGCGCGAGAAACAAAACATTAGTGAGGAGGACACTGTTAACTCCAAACTAACCGACCGGACTCCTTCTAGGGAGTGAACGGGCTTTTTACCGATGATTTATTGTAACTAAGAAACTAACTATTTATACATAAATGGAATAGGGGTGGAATACTGGCAGAATAGCATGGAATGCCGGTAAGAGAAGGCCGGCGAGTCACAAGTCATGGGATAGGCGACAGTAGACAAAACATAAGCTAGACTACCGGGAAAAATAGTAGAAAATATAAGAAAAATACTGCTTCATCTGGACTTTACAACAGAATTGACATATATCAAGCTCAGAAATAGCTCCTAGGGTCAATAGAGTCCTGAGGGATTCCCAACGCATAACAGGAGTGTATGTCTCATTAAAATGAAGACCAGGTACTTGGCTATATCCTTTAACTACTATACGGACTTTACGTTTAAAAATTTTGCCGTCTTTTCTAGTGGAACACAAAGTAGTTCCTGTTTTGAGAATATGCGTATCAGGAGGAGACTCAGGCGGTCCAAATACATCATGATCAACCATGTTTTGCCATTCAGCTTGACGCGCGTGTTCCCATGCTTCACCTTCTTCACCTGGTAAATTTAATGCATCTTTTATGCTTGTTGGTTCTCCTGCAATATTTGCTGACATAATAATAGCATCATCTAAGTCCTCTGACGCGAGAAGAGACTGTATTTCTCCTCGTTGCTTTCCTGAACACGTCATACCTTGTGGAAAATCTGGTATGTTTGAAACTAGTTTCGATCGGTTTTTGACCAAAGTTTCATCTCGATCAGGAGGGACTTCCTCGATTGTAGCATGGTCCTGTTCTTCAGGGCCAAACACAGTGTGTTTAGGACATGCAGGGATGCGTATAAAAAGACACTGTTGGGCTACTGGAGTGGGAGGGGTTGGCTGAGGTTTTAGAGGTGTATTACTTGTTGCTCTTTTCTCTGCAGACTTGCTAATATTACGAGGTGCATCATCCTCTCCATACAATGTTGGTATTGCTGGGGCTATGGCGTCCTCATGGAAAATAACATCCCAGACCTTTTCCACACGACAGTTACCCGGATACCAGATCAGGTACCCTGTAGTATACAGTTCATAGCCTACCATGTATCCCATATGTGATCGTGAGTCCCATTTCTTTCTTTTCTCTTTAGGGACTGCTACACTGATTGGGGAACCAAAAATATGCAGGTGGGCTAAATCAGGTTTTTCTCCAGTAATTCGTTCAATGGGGGTGATTCCTCCATTAGCACGTGCCGGGGACCTATTACGCAAGTATGCCATTGTTTTGACAGCTACTGACCATAAACTCTTGGGCAGTTTAGATGTGTATAGCATGGCGCATGCTCCTTCGGTGATTGTACGGATTGCTCACTGCGACACTATTTTGTTCATGAGCATATGGGATGGATGTGTAAAAGGTAATGTCTTTTTCTTTTATATACCTTTGCATCTCACTATTGACAAATTCAGTGCCATTATCCACCATAATGCCTTGGATCTTGGCACCATAACCTGTTTCAAATTGCAGGTTATATTCCTGAACTTTGGAAACAACTTCCAATTTGAGTGTAAGTGGTTCCACCCAGATTGCTCGTGAATAATCATCGACAATGATTAGGAAATACTTTTTCCCATCAAAACTTGTTGTTTCCATTGGGCTGGCCAAATCCATATGAATTAATTCGCCAATGTGAGTTGCACATGTCCTCCCAATTTTGAATGGCAGCTTGTGTTGTTTCCCATGGATACATGCCAAGCAATCTGCACTCAAAATATTGTCCTCAACAATCTGCATGCCTGTGGTGTGCTTTCCGGCTAGACTTTTTACGTCTGCAACATTCAAGTGGCCAAGCCGTTAGTGCCAACACATGCCATCATAATCGGTCTTCACAGTAAGTGCCAATACTGAATTATCAAGTCGATCGTCCAACTCTTTATCAGTAGGTTCCATCATTGTTTGAACAATGGGGAGGGGACTGTGTGGCTGTATGATTGAGAAATTAGCAGGGTAAGTGTTTCCCCTTTCTCGTATGTCTGCCAACAACTGATTTGTTGGGTCCTTGACTGTACAGCCATCCTTGTGGAGATTCACGGTAAAGCCATCCTTGATAAGCTGTCCTGGTAAAAATAGGTGTGTGTATATGTCAGGCACCCACTGAACGTGTGGAATTTTAACGGTGTAATTTTGTCCATGATTGCTGACTTTGATCTTGACAGTCCCATTCCCCTTTGACTGCACCTCTGCTCCATTAGCAGTAGTGAAAGACCTAGGGTTGATAAATGGCTCAAAATCATTTAAGTCTTCAATTTTAGGTGTAAAATTCCCTGATGCAGCCATATCTATAAAGCAGCGTCTGGTGACAGGGCTGTCACCTAGAAACATAGATGTGTTGATGGCCGAAAATAAGCCTTGCACAGTAGAAGGGCCACTCCCTTTACCCTTATCCTGATCTCCTGACGATGAGTCTTTCTTCACCTCCTTCTGCAGACCACCTTTGCGCCTTTTCTTAGGAGATGGACAATTTCTAGCCCAATGGCCCTGGCCCCCACACTTAAAGCATTCGCCAGAACATCCCACATTCTTCTTCAGCAAACCTCCCCTGGCACCCTGTGCATGGGTTTGTGGTGCCTTGCCTGGTTTACCTCTCTGTGATTTACCTTTGGTCACAGCAAAGGCAGATCCTTTAGCGGTAGCACTTCGTAGTCCTCTTTTCATTTCCACTTGGCGAAGATTACTGACAACTTCTTCAACAGTGTCTAGGTCATAGTTGACTGTGCTGACAAGGGCGTCATACTCTTCCGGCAATGAATTGATGAAGAAATTGAGGTACATTGAATCAGGAATGGAGTGCCCGGCCTCAGTAAGCTTCATACGCAGTGCATCCATTTTCGCCTTATGCTCCAGAATTCCAGCACCATCATATTGAATGTGTGAGATTTTGGCAAGCAGGGCGGCTCGAGTGTTGGCCAATCTATTGCCATACACAGACCTCAACGTGTTCCAAGCCACACTAGGATCATGATTGGTCCTAATGGAAACGTGCTCTTGATCTTCCGCACGTAGGTCTATTTCTGTATATGTGCGTACTCTGCGCAAATCCCATGCCTTCTCCAATTGCAGTCCCTCATCTGTAGGAGCCATTGGAATGGCACGAGCTGGTAGGGTGTACGTTCCCGTCACAATATCCCACTGATTCAGTGATCTCAACACTGATTCCATACTCGCACACCAGGAGAAGTAATTGTTGCTGCGAAGCTTCGGAAATACCTGATAAGCACTCCCAGTGCTCGTCTGGTAGTCCTTCATCTCATCGAGGCTTGTCATTTTGGCGATAGTAAGTCCCGGCTGTTTACCTGGTTTTCTTTAGCAGGTAGGGCCGGGGCCCATAACCTAAAGACAGATAGAATAAATTCCTAGCGTCGAAGACGAGACACTAGATTTTGCACTACCTAAAGACAGATAGAATAAACTACATATTTCGTTAGCCACAGATTCTTGCAAAGTCAACTACGGTACTTACTTCCTAGCGTCGAAGACAAGACACTAGGAAGTAGTTTACAAAATACACTATTCGTACATATAGCCTGTCTCACAAATAGGAGTTGCGAGCACAGACCTATTCTCGCGCCGAGTTGAGCCGAGCTACTCGACGCTCGTTCTCCTACAGTTACGCTGACAAGCGCGTATGAAGACCGTTAATTGGCTCTAATACGAGCCTACTTCGCATGGAAATAATATACCTGAGGCCAAGGGCTGACAGGGGAACCTTATCATCGATAAATATACAAGTTGCGCACCAGGAATACACATGTCCTCGTATCCGTTCAATTGCATGCAATGAGCACCATACATGAGGTCTACGCTTTTCTGGAAATAATAGATGAAGCCTATGGATATATGGGACTCGACTGGGATCAAGCGTACGCCTATCAACTAAGAGGTGAGAGTCCATGGAGTGTACCGCACAACTCACCGACGAAACCGTGATCACAACCAGAATCAGTCGAATGGCCGTCAATGTCGCCAACAATATTGCGCTTATCCTAGTGGATGGGCTTGCATGACCGGGCGGAGAGACGTAAGAAGGCGTAACCATTATTATTCTAATTACGAGTAGAGCGTGAGCAAAATCTTGAACTTCGCACCGAGTTATCGGAGAGCTTTCAGACCTCACTCTTGCCTCATGCCATCATCCAGTCGTACTAACAGACTTTACTGGTTGAGGACTATAAAGTAGGGCTAGTCCTCATGGTTTCCTCCGAGCCGCTACTATGTACTTCCACTATCCAACCTGGCTAGGGTCGATGCCTGATCCGTCAATGGTCCCCCCGCCACCAGTAGTCTTCAAAGCATACTATTTCAAGCCAGAGAAGTCGGCTAAGAGCGAAAATGACCCTTATGTGGGCGCGTACGCTGAGGACGACATTGGCGTGGACTACGGCCCCGAGTATGTGCGCCCAATGCCGTATCCACCGCCACCCAATCTACCCAAGAAAGGAGACTATCGTGAATATTGGACTTACACACGTGCCTATAATGCTCATCCTCATCCATTTGCGAGCGCTCATGAGTTCCCACCTTTCCCGCGTGCTCGTCCGTTTGGATATCCGCCCACTTCGCATGAACATTGGTATACACATTCGTATCCGTATTCGTATTCGCACCCGCACTCGCAATCCCATGCGCCGCATTTCAAACATTCACACACCTCATGGTCGACGCCAGAGGCTACCAAAGCTTGGCGCGCGAAGCAGTGGAAACTATGGGAAGAATGGGATAGGAAGGCAAAGGAGGCTCGGCAATCACGCGATCGCTCGGGGTGGGGTTGGGCCCCACCCAGTTCCACCCCACCCAGTTCCAACTCCCGCCCTTCCGAGTCAAATGGTGGATGGCGCGAGGGTTGGTTCCCCCCTCGTAGTCCCAGTCCTGCCAGGTCGGACAGTGGAGGGTACGACCGTGCGGAGTATGCCAGTGGACAAAGTCACAACGGTGGTTGGGATGAGGCAAATCAGGGCAGAGAGTCGTCCCAGGAGCACCGGCCACATCTGCCTGCCGAGCCGTCGTGTTTCTACTCTCGCATGCCCTCGGAGACGAGACTCTCAGAGGCATTTGCCTTGTATACCAAGATATGGGAGACGCTACTCTCTCCCAACGACTGCAAACATTTGATGTTTCGCAATATACCATGGCCTCAATATCCTTCGCCCCTTTCTGTCGAGGACATTGACGTACAAAATGTGCGGGCTTTCTTGCTGGCCGGTGGACGACCTCTTAAGGTTTGTTGCTTGTCGCTTGTCACTTGCTTCCCTTCCATATCCTGAGATTGTGTGTTACGGATAGATTTGTCTGCGCGAAGCGTTGCTTCGATTCCACCCTGACAAGATAGGCATGCTGCTCACGCATGTCGTGGAAAAAGACAAAGCGGACGTTGCAGCAGGCTGCGAGGCTGTCACTCGGTGTCTGAGCCAACTTATGAAACGTACTACTCTGTGAGATCAAAGTCGGACGGTTTGATTCAATAATATAAGTAATGTACAGCGCAGAGAACTGAGTTATACCGTGGGCACCATACGACATTCATTCAAGACCGGATACTCCCGTTTCTTGTCTTTTCAAGTTTCTGACCGACCCTGTAGCCTGTCCGTTTCTGGGTGCGTTTAGCATGCAAGAACTGGTAGATAAAGGCCTCTTTTCAACGTTGTAGTTTGCGGCCGCGTGATTGATCCCAAAACCCCGAGGCCCGCCTTCCTTTCGCCTCGTGCGCGAACCGCCCCCCCGCATCATTCAAACGCTGCCGTGAGCCCCGGTATATAACCCTTGAGCGTCATTCTTCTGGGCTCCATTTACCCAGGATCTCCCATGCTGCACGTGTACCATGAAAGCAAGACGTTTAACGAACTCGCCTAAGGCCAAACGATCTAGAAGATTCATGTTTCCTAAATTCCGCATTCCTAGCATATTTCGTAAGCGCCGCGTGTCTGTCACACGAATGAGCGCTTGGCAGGCAGACCCCTCCAATCATGGCACAAAACCAAAAACTTCCCCCACTCGCTACCTCGAACGTAGCCGCCCTTCCACAGTCACTCCTATGGCTGCCGCGTCGACAAATACTCATGCATCTGCTACTGCTTCCACGACTGCGCCGTCAGGCGAATCATTCACAGAGTCTCCAACAATGAACTTTCTCGAGACAGTCGAGCGTGACGAGGAATGGGTCCAACAGCTGGAGCAGGAGCAGAAGGCGCGATTCGACATCCAAGCGCGGGTGATGCATGAAGAACACCTCGCCGATCTTGCCTCGGCTGGCCCGTTTGCGACGCCGGAGACACGTCAGCAGCTGGACCGACGATACCAAGAACGGCTCGACCAGATGAAGCAGTTACAGCAAGAGGAACTCGAGCAGCATATCGAGATGGAGCGGCAAGAACGGTTATGGAGCATGGGTCAGCAGGATCCCACATGGGAGGGGTGGGGACCTGTGTTCGAGGAGCAGGCTCGCATTCTCGCACAAATTCATCGGGATTCCGAGCGATCTCGCGGGGATCAGTGGAATATGCACGAAAAGATATGGGAAAATATGCGGGAGGGGGAGGATTCCCTCAGACGGAGTGAAGAATGGCAGAAGACCGAGCCTCAACGCGTGCGGGATCGGAAGCAATGGGCAGAGAGGACACGCCTGACTAGTTCGCACATATCGGCAAGACGCGACCGGGATCGAGCAGAATCTGAGGCACATGCAATGGAGGCTCGCGCTAGGGAAGAACAAAGTGCGCGATTTGCTGAAGAAGCGAGGCAGAGTGCCGCAAAAATACGCGCACGCACGTCTCAAGCAACATTCAACGGTGAATTCGACACTCCAAGGCGAGCGGGCCCCGTCAGGTCGCCTGTGTCTGAATCATCAAGTCGTTCGAGCGTGAACGAAAGCATCTTCAGCTCAAGTCCCACAGCAGATACAGCAGGGAGTTCTGTCCCTAACGATCGCTGGACCCCCACCGATGCTCAGCATAAGCCGAGTGCCTCTCGCACGACACCCATATCTACTCCGGCACATGATGACATGCGTCGTTCTGGTTCAAGTCTCTTTAGCGGATCTTCACCGTCGTCGCGTGCGAGACCAGCAGGCATGAGCACACAAGCTTCGCCGCTGACAGGAACACCACTCACTAACAAAACTGAACAAGTAAAGAACACTGAGCCAACTCGTGCCACCGTATGGATACCTCCTGAAACGGCGAGGGAACCTGGAGTTCCCTCACGTAGAGGGTCAACGCAGTTTGATGGAATGCGAGATCCCCCGGCAAAGAAGACTTCCATGTTGTTTGGGGCATCCCCTGACCCGCCTCCTGCACGAACATTGGATGAACCTTCGAAACGGAGCCAGCCCCAACATCCGGGACAAGTTCCAACATCGTATGCGCAATCTCAAACCTCGCAGTCACAACCGATGCGCGCGACAGCGTCATCGCAACCGCCGCTCCACCCACCAAATGCGCCGGGGATACGTTTGCAGTCTCTGCCTCAGACGCCGCCAAAACCACCATCTGGAACGCCATCGGTGCCTCGTAATACATTTTCTTCGATCTTCCCAAACTCAAAGCACGCTACGTCCCCCAATTCTGAACTGAATACAGGATCGTCCAACGTGAACTCGGGAGCAAGGCCAACTGCTGGAGCAACTCCGACCGCTCCCATTATTGACGAATACAGAGCCAAGATGAGAGCTGAGTATGTTCGGAAGGAGGCTGACCGTGTCGAGGAGGAGCGTAGACGACGAGAGCAAGAGGCAAATGAGCGACGCGCGGAAGACGCAAGGCGTCGAGGAGCAGAGAAACGACGGCAGGAGGAGCAGGCACGAGAAGCTGAACGTCGTGAAGCTGAAAGGAAGACGCGGAAGGCGTCGATCAATAGCCTCCGTCCCGTTTCCGACCGGTCGGTGCTGGAGACGTGGAATGCATATGAAAACCAATGGGCGGTTATGGCGACAGCGACGCAACTTCGATTTCGATCCATTCCGTGGCCCGTACTTGCACCAGTATCTTCGCCGGATATGCTCCTCCCAATCTATATTGCAAACTTTATACTTAACCCGCAACACTCTCAAGGGAAGTCACGTAAGGACCGCTTGCGAGAGGCACTGCTGCGATGGCACCCTGATAGGTTCGAGGCCAAGTGGTTGAAGAAGGTCGTGGAAGAGGAGCGAGACAGCGTCCAAGAAGGCGTGGGTTGTGTAGTGCGCGCTCTGAATGATTTGCTGAGCGCTGAAGGAACCTTCGCGTAGTGGTCAGTGGCTTTTCCCCCTCCTCTCGTTTCCCCTTACTTCCTTGCTGTTATAGAAGATAGATGTGCTGAGTAGACTCATCAGAAGAACGGACGACGAACGGTAGAATCCTCAGTGTTTCTCTAGTCAGCATCACGTCACTGTATTTGAATCTTGCATTTGGAGCTGTATGGAGGACTTAGCATCCGTAAACAACGTACGTACATGATATATGCCCTAAGTCTTTGGTTAGTAGTCCCTCCGATGCAAAGAATATCCGTTCGGTCAAGAGGCAGATTAATCTGGTCCAGGTTAGTCCTAAGTTGGTAAGTCGGCTCACAGGGTTGGAGCGTCCCTAGTTTAGCCGGCGATGAGCGGTCGGCTTGTCTTGAACAACCTGTGGCCTGAGGTCGTGGCTTTACTTGAGGGTTTTGAACAAGCACCACACATGTAATGTCTTCTCTGTATGTCTACACGAGAAAGAGAAACGAATATGGTAAATGCTGTGGCAAGATTTGTTACCGTGACACAGGTGTTACATAATAGTCCGGTCGGCTCGATTAACTGTCACGTACCAACCTTTTTCACGGACGAGTATGGTGTCCCCACCAAAGCCTTGGGAGCGAGCAGGCGCCACTGCAGGTGCCGTATCAACCTCACCATCTCAAGATTCCGCTTCATCAATGCCCTCAACGACATCTACCGTAGCCCCTTCCATCCCTGATCGTCCTTCGTCGCTCACTGCCACACCTGTTACTGGCACGTCACCATATACCAATCCACTTACTTCGCAATACAATGCGTCTCCATATGGCTCACCTTATAATAACTACGCCTCGCCGTACAATCGAATCGGCGGATCCATGTATGGTGGAATGGGATCGTATGGGATGGGTGGGTATGGTGGGATGGGCGGGTACGGTGGTGGAATGGGGGGTTATGGTGGAATGGGTGGGTACGGTGGAATGGGGGGATATGGTGGAATGGGCATGGGCTTACAGCCTCTGGGCTATGATCCCAATAACCCTTCACTCACGCAACAACTTGAAGCGACCACACATTCGACCTTTGCGCTCCTCCAATCAATTGTGCAGACATTTGGAGGCTTTGCACAAATGTTAGAGAGTACATACATGGCGACACACTCCTCGTTTTTCGCCATGGTTGGTGTGGCGGACCAATTCGGACAGCTTCGTAACGCGCTGGGCACCGTCCTCGGCCTTTTCGGGGCGGTACGGTGGCTGAAAAGGATGATAACAGGACGCTCCGCTGATGGGATGACAAATGAGTTTGGGAGCTTCTTGAACCGCCCGCCCGGTGCCCCTCCATCAAATCCAAATGCACCAAAACCAAGTAAAAAGCCTATAATATTCTTCCTTATCGCCATCTTTGGCGTCCCGTATCTCATGCATCGTCTTATTCGACATCTTTCTATGCGTCTTCCGCCACCAAACCCACACCAAGTGCTTGACCCAAGCAAGCTGGTGTTCGCACGCGCCGCGTTTGCATTTGAGACAAAAGATCCTGTGGAGCTTGCGTTACGAGAAGGGGAGATGGTCGCTGTACTTGGTACGACAGACCCTGTCACAGGTGTGGAGGGTGAATGGTGGCGCGGTCGCACACGGGAAGGGAGGGAGGGATGGTTTCCCAAAGCGTATGTGGAGGTATTGGGTAGCCCTGGTACTGGAGAGGCAAAGAAGGTGGTCTAAGTTTTTTTTTCTTTTTAGTGAGTCTGCATTACCATGTTCACGTCATTTCTTTCCAAAATTTATTATGCTGCAATCGCATTGACTTTTGATCATTGAGCGCGACCATGCGAGCAGCAAAGCAATCGCTACCAAGGAAGATAGCATAGGACACACAGTACAACCCTTAACAACGTCTACTTGGGCCTTTGGAAAGGCCAGTCCATCCCTCTGTCGTCAAACTGCCTTTCCAGCTACCAGGGCCCGCTACAGCCGACAAGGTCCTGTATTCAGCCTGTGAGTCACCAGCTCTACCGGTAAAGTGAGTTCACAATATCATAGTCCATCATTTGATGGTCTTGGAAGCAAGACTACTATCAGTGCGTTCTGCATGGGCACGATAGCTTTACAAAAAAATATTTTTTTGAACTTGAAGAGGAGTGTGCAGTTAGAGAAAGCGATCTAATAATGGTGTCTTTTCATAGGCTATATCCTTTCAAGTGACTGGTTATGATGAGATAGAATTCAGCATGTGGTATCAATTCTCGAGGGGTTACAGATGCTGTGCTGTTTCGGGTACCGAAGGCGGCGTTTGAAATTTCCTAGAATATTTCCGAGAATAAAAATTTGCCATAGCACAACTGAAGCTGCGTTTTAAGAGCTCAAAATTTAGGATATTAACCTATAAATAACTGTTTACAAATTTATACAATTTTTTGTATGGTAAAACTCAGTATATACCAAATATGTCAGTTGAAGTAAACAAGCTCTGGAACATGCAAATCTTCATGTATGTTCTTGGTAGTGCAGAAAAATATTTATATATGTACCAAAAGCAATAACTACCACTTGTATTTAATTTTATTACCCCCATGATATCTCTGGGGGGGGATTTTATTGCTTCTCTCTGGACCGACCTGGCAGGAAGCTATAATAAAGGGGAATCAGAGATTTCGGGTATTAATTCATGTATATACTGTATATAGAAAGAGTAATATGCAGCATCAATACATACATAGAGATTTGCATGTTCTGGATCCCATTTACTTCAACTGGCATATTTTGTATACATTGAGTTTCACTCTACAAAAATTAAATCTATTTGTAGCAACATATTTGGAGGTTAATATTTCAAATTTTCAGCTCTCAATACGTAGTTGCAGTTGTGCTATGGCAAATGTTTATTTTCGGAAGTATTCTAGGAAATTTCAAACTCCGCATTCGGTACCCGAAACAACTGCAGAAATACCGCGCTGCTGGGTAAAGCACCTGGCCGGACAGCCTCCCCAGGGCCATAGGGCCTTTAAAAAGCTATAGACCACACAGGACCTGTGTACGCCACTGGACACACATAGACTATGTAAAACTATGTACCACACATGTATAATACATGTAAAATACAGTATGTACTGTTGTGTATACCGCTGAACACGCGAGGCGGTGTTGTTCAAGGAGGCTGTCAAACAATTCCACCTCTACCCCGCCCTCCTAGACTTTGATCTTGAAAAAATCATGGCCTATATCTTCTTAATCCGTCAGTTTAAGCCAAGGACTACTTCTACACTGCAATCAGCTGAGAACTTGGTACCAGAGGGAATTCCTTGCTCAATCCATGAATTTATTCAACATGCACTCAACCTTGATGACTACACTTCATGGCTTTTCTGGATGTAATTGAGGGCCATCCCTTGATATAATGAGGAAGTTGCCCCACCAGCAACGACATGGTTTGTACCTCTGTTCATTGACCATGGATGAGATCTTGGTGTTTGTACATATTCTCCTATAGCCATACATAACTTGCCTCTCACATCATGTACAACTAGATATCTATGAGCTTTTGCCTACCTACAGATACTGCATCCAACCAAATTGCCCTAACAATCTGCAAAACAGGGACTCCTGCATTGCTCCAGAGCTTCAAGAACCCATCACAATCCTCAGCACCTTCTTCACACTCCACAATGGGCCACTCTCTATTCAGAGCACCTCAACATACTGCCAAGGTAAGTATCTATACCATGTAGAGCTCCACTTGTATGTTCACACTTGTTATGTAGAGGAAAACACTGTAGAAAACTCTAACACTTGATTTCAGTAACATTTACACAAACGGCAATAATCAGCAACTTTTTCACAGACAAATCAGTGCTCAGGAATGAGACTAGCAGCACCAAAAATAAGTGCTTGTGAGCACTGGTTTTCAGATACTATTTGGCATTATGGCACACACATCCAAGCCAAAATTCTTCAAAGTCATTTGAATGTCTGATGCACTTGACCTTCTTCCCACCACCACCACCACCACCACCACCATCATCACCAAATGATGGTTGACAACTCTCTCCATCACCATCATGTCTATGTGTCTTGGCAGCGGTGGTCCTGGCATTGTGCAAGTGGATAAGGTGCCCATTCACATCACATGCTATATCTCACCTCTGGCCCATGTGTATAGTACAGAAGACGTGTTACTGCCTCCATTCTCACATTGCACATTTGAAGTGTGGACACTTTCTAAGTATGCCCCTGGGGACAACCAATCTACTAATATCCCAGCAGACTATCTTCACCCCATACAGCTCCATGCCATTGTCCCTAGCCGGACATCAGTTGAAGATGTTCATATCCCTCTCCTTCTCCATCTTCACTCTCACTCAGAAGATGAGGTGGTGCACAGTTGCCTGAGAGTTATGCTGCTTGAAGCTAATGTTGTACAAGTAGAGTGATACCAGTTTGTGTTGCCTAGATCTGATGTGTCACCTAATCTCACCTGTCATTTACAGTACTTCTCCCTCTGCAAGCTTTATGTCTTGTTTTCCAATTTCACCCTTGGCACAGCAGCTGCTGAACATGCTGCTCAAATCCACACATCTGCTCGTCACACTCTTTGAGCTGGGTCTTATTGGCCTCCTGCAACTGGGCAATTATGCTTACTTCCACAAGTGCAGTATCACCCTGGATGGCACAAGCAAGCACTTCAAAATCCATGATGGAGAGGAAGTCTCTACTATCAAGAAAATACTAAGTAAGTGTGATAGTTATGATATCATCATTTGTTCATTCTGCAGTGATACCCTGCTCCACTTATGCTCACATGTCAAAGATTTTCTCCACAGTCAATGTGTATGTTTTAGATTAGGTTACATGTGGTTTGCCATGATGTCATCTCTCTCTCTTTCACTGCACTTCTCTATGCCAGCTAGAACACCATACCTTCTTTGTTTTCCTTGGCTCTCATACCCAAAGTTGTTCCTAGTTTGACCAATACTTTTTCATTTCATCTTAAGTCTTCTGATGGCTATGATCCCTTCATTTTTGACATGCTCTGATTCATGATCTTATCCTGAGCTTACTATGTTTGCACTTACATGCTCTATTTTCTCTTCATGTTGTCAGCTATGCTCTTATGTAATAAGAATCTTGATATGTGTGATGTGCTTTAAATAATTCCAAATCAATCATTGTTAAGTTCACAAGCATCTACAGATTCAGCTGGGTTCACATTTATCTGGCATCAACTTTAAGCATTCTATTACATCCATAACAGTTCAATAAGTACAATGTTTGCTGAGCAAATCCTGGCATGGTATGAGGTAATGAGCATGGCCTGCAGCCTCTAAGTTGTAAATGATAAAGCAATTAGGTTGCATGATCATTTCATCTAAGAAAAAGTTAAACCTATGAAATGTTAGTTATATTCTTATCAGAATTAATATGCTCACTGGTCTTGACACGTCAGCCTTGTAATTGTGTTAAACTTCCCTGCCCATGCATTCACTTATTCATCCACAGAAGAATTGAAAGTTTAATTGCCAATTTCCTCATTCATTAGCTCATACCATTGTGCAGGGTCATAGTTCCTCTTGTAGTACTCATGGATTTCAGCTTGTTTGTTCCCAAAATGAAATACATCTATGGGGAGGGCAACCATTTCAAAATATGGGTCTTGCTCCTTCTCAAGCATAAATGCTACATGGCAGTTATTGTTATGACAGCTATATGATTCTACCTACTCCACCTGTGCATTCACACTCTCACTATACCCCATTGCCAGCAATACAATGAGTTCACCGAGTCCCACCAAGTCCATCACACATTCACCGAGTCACACGCTCATCCGGCACACGAGGCGCATACATTGCGTACTGAGTTGATCTCGTTATCAGGGGAACATCAGTCAATACCCAAGTTGAGCCCCACACCAGGGGAGCATAAACCGTTATCCGAGGACCTCAGGCCAGGGGTTGACAAGTAGTTTGAGGGGTGTGTGCACATGAGGAGGTGCAATGCCGTGTTTCTTTCCTTTTCTCTATTATCTTCTAACCCCATGACACCAATCACCTTGATTGTCCCACATGTCACATCACTCCGTGTATGCACTGTGCGTGTAGGTAGTACCCTGCGGATCTACCAGCCTTGTTATGTATGATCGCATGGGGCATGTACGTGTCTCACATCAATCCCTGTAAGTATACCACCACTCCACTTCTCTCCTTATCACTTTCCGACTAGTCACGGACTCTTTAGTTTACGCTTGTATAAGAATGCAGTCTGGCACTTGCATTATGATTATCTGTTTTGCTGGTCAGTGTCTGTGCTTGAGTCAACCCGCAAGACAACCTCTGAGCCTCATGTTACGTATCTGAAGTTACTGTTGTTATTTCTCTTGTATCTCGCAAGGCCCCCCTTGCTACTATCACTCTCCACATGTCCCCCTGTCACGTACTATCACTGTGACCGCTTGGTCACCCGATGACACATCAACACCTCTAGCCAACCCCCCGGTTCACAGCACCGACACATCGACCCTGCCAGAGAGCCAACGGACGGTTGACTGTCATGCTGCTAGCCAGGCATTGCATACCCACTTTAATAGACTTGTAATTACAGTTATTACAATACCACATCACTGAAAGTAGTGATTGTTTTGTTGGAAATACTTTCATCCAAAATAGCTATGATACTCAATAAGCAATACAAGCATGTGTAAACAGTATAGTTGTATGGGAATGACTGTTCAACCAGTCCAAAGTCTGTATATTTGAAGCCTGAGGGTTGCTCAACCAGCCCCTATTCTGTTTAGTCACTCTGAAGGTCCTGCTTCTTATGAAGTAACCCTCTCCTTGGTCGAAAAACTCCTATTAAAATATTTCAGTATTATCAAACCATTCCCATGACCTTCCAGTAATATTTTCTTATTTTTATGAAGCCTGGGAGACTTAGGAACACTTGTATTTTGTGGAACTTATGCTGGTCACCCATGGACACCCACAACTATGTCGTGGCTGTCCAATTTCAAACTCCGACCTCAAATGAGATGAACAAGGGCACAGCTTGTTCAGGGTCTATGACAACGAGTCACGTGGTTGTTCTAGTTCTGCTTGCATTGTCCACCATCCACTGGTCTCAGACACCTTTTGTCTCTTATAGTATATATATCTCCCTGCCATGTTTCCTCCTCCTTTGTGTCCTTCTCACACATCTTGCACTCAATAGGTAGCTTTCAATTTGTTCTTTGACTACGCGTCCTTCTCACACATCTCGCGCTTGATAGGTAGCTTTCAATTTGTTCTTTGACTATGCGTCCTTCTCACACATCTCGCGCTTGATAGGTAGCTTTCAATTTGTTCTTTGACTACGCGTCCTTCTCACACATCTCGCACTCGATAGGTAGCTTTCAATTTGTTCTTTGACTACGCGTCCTTCTCACACATCTCATGCTTGATAGCCACAAAGGCTTTGAGCTCTTGAATTTTTTGCACCCACCCTGCCGCTTCCCACTTCCCATCATATACTTGTACTTATGCTTGCGCCGGCTTGAGCACGGCCTGGTGCTCAGTCACGCTAAGAGCGCTGGCATCGCAATAGACAATTTGCTTGCCCAAGCTTGCAGTACGAGGGTGCATAGACTCGCATCTTTGAGTTGCAGACTTTCCCACGCCCGCAACTCAGGCCAGGCACTCGGTCTGGACACTAAGGCTTGAAGTGATAAATCCTTGGCTTATGTCCAGGAAGCCCAGCAGCACTGCCCAGAGGCCCAGGCCTGACCTACACTGACTCACCACTATCATCTGACCTTCCTGGCAGGGCAGAGGGCATTGGGCCATCACATATTATGACTCAAATGGCACTGATTTCTGAAGTGACTCAGGTGCCTGTCTCACACCTCTATAAGTGGTATGACTCATTGGCTCCACTTTATGAATGACTCACCCCTTGACTCATTTCAACTAAATTGGGTTAGGTTACTTGATCATGTGAGTCATCCAGTGGAGCAGGGCCCACAGTGACTCATTGGTTTGACTCTCGGCCCTGACTCGGCCCTGACTCATGTGATTCTCCTGCAATGTGATTAGTCCTGAACACTTTCCTGACTCACCTCCCTTGTTTCCATGTCTCACTCCCATATTTCATCGTGACTCACTCTTCAGCTATTTATAGATAGAAGCCCTGTACTTTATGATATAAAAGGAGGCCATACTGCCCACCTTTAAATCAATCAATTCAACCCCCTTCTATCTTACACAACTCGTGTGACTTGCAAATCTTACTAAGCTGCTCATCCCGGCTAGGGTTCTTACACTTACTTAGTGTATTAATTCTCAGTTAAGTAGTTGCTTTACTTCTTAGCCACTTGGACTAATCCTCTAGCTGAAATTCTACAGAGTGAGTCTGACAATTGATAGTCTTGCCAGTTGCACTCCAATACCCGAGAGTTATTGATCAGTTGATTTTCCTGTTCAGTATCTTTCACAAGTCAAGTCGAGTTGCTTATAAAAGCTACCTCACACACTTCGCTTACGTCTCTTGTTATTGTGCTGTGCACTGACAGGTTATCAGGTCAGTCCATTTATAAACTCGCCTGTTAGGTGTATTCCTCTTTCTTTGGAATACGCTTGAACCCTAAAAGTGTCCTTGAACCTACAGTCTAATAGTTTATTACGCATTGCTGCTAAGAAATGCATTGCCTTCCATCTGTGATAACTTGGACTAGTTATTGCACGGATTGCAACCAAGGTACAAATATTAAATTATTTCTGGAGTTGTGCTGCAGCAGTGCTAGTATTCTATAAGTCTCGTATATAACACATTCTGATAGATTGAAGTGTTAGCTATAACACCAAAGTCTTGAAGGGTTCCAAAACAATAGTACTCACATGCTGTTAAGTTCACGGATGTTACCCGGAACTTCAGAGATCGGACTTCGAAGTAATACAAGGGGGGTAGGGACTTGGCTTCAGCTTATGGGTTGCACCACCTACTATTGTTTCGTCCCTAATTTTGAAGATCAGAGTATTGGAGGTTTGAACTCAGAGGTATCACTAGTAGTATCTAACTATGGAGATAGTGATGTGAGAAGACTGGAGGTTGGTAACGGGAAATAAGTCAATATTTGAACTAAAGAATGGATACAAGATTGGAGGACTAATAATACCTTGTATCCTAATTGTATCCTAAGAATGTGTAATAAGAAAGACATAGATGTAGAACAAGGAGGATATACTATAAGAGTCAAATAATAATCAGAGTTTGGAATAGGATCAGAGGTTTGGATCAAGTGAGGTACAAGTATTCTACTTTGGGTCGTGAATGAGGATTATACTTTAAGAGGCAAACAACAAGAACTAAAATGGAATATAATAGTTACTTCAGAGTTCGGAGGTCCGAAGGTTCAGAGTCTCGGTGTAAGATCTCAGGGATCTAACAGTATCCCCCCTTTAAGGGCCGAGCCCATGAGGCCCACGGAGATGATCGTGAGAGCATAAAATTGCAGATTCAGAAATCAGTATAAGAATCAAGGAGGTCCAGAAGAACTTAGCAAAAAGTTCCCCTAAAACAAACAACACCACACATGCCAACCCTAACCCATGTCCAGAACTCCCACGCCATCGTCCGACCTCACCAGTAGGGTGGCGGAGCTTTGAAAGGAGCTTGAATGAGCCCAGGCTGAAGAGGCCAGGGTAGTGGAGGAGGAGGCCAAGAAGAGGGCTGAAGAGGAGGAGTAGAGGAAGGCTGAGGTGGAGAAGGAGTGGAGGGCTGAAGAGGCTTGGAGGAAGGCTGAGGTGGAGCGGCTCGAGGCAGAGGAGCATAAAAGGCAAGTGGCCTTTAATGAGGCTCTTTGGAAGAGGTGAGCGGAGGAAGAGAAGAGGAGACAGGTGCTGTGGGAGGAGGAGGAACACCTAAGGGTGGTGGGAGGTCTGGGACCTGTATGGGCATCGGAGGCCAGTCCTAGTGCCCCAAAAACCAGAGGTTCAGAGGTCCATGTGCTGGCCCTGAACAAGGGGAAGGTGGCGGACCTTTGGGTCTGCAACAGCTGCAGGAAGTGAGAGGTGGAGTGCAAGTGGGAGGACAGTGGGAAAGGTGAGTGCCAGGAACCCAATCCGGTACTTGTACTAACTTGTCCTTAGGGATGTCGTGCCGGGCGTGTTGGGACTGAAAGGTCTGATGCATCATCGGAGTGGAGTCCACGACTCTGCAGAAACACAGTTGTCCAGAGAACAATGGTGGCAGTCAGCTGTCAAAAAAGTCCAAGGTCAAGGTCCTAGTCCCCACACTGGAGAAGCCCAAGGATACTCCGAAACTGTCGGGGTTCAAGAAGGGACTTTTAAAGTCCCTTACTCTGATCGCTGGCGAGATCCAAGGCCTCCAGAAAGAAGAGGAAAAGAACAGACGGAGGTTAGAGGGAATTTATGGGGCCATTATGGACCTCATGTGGAAGGACCTAGACTCGGATGTGGATGCAGAGTCGGAGTTGGGGTCAGAGTCGGAGGACTGGGAAAAGGAGCTGAGAAACTTGGAGGACAAGGTACTCCAGGATAAGAGGGGTTTGGGGTCTGGAGTGTCGGACGACATGGAGGGGTCGGCCAATATGGAGATTTTGGATAGGGAGGAGGAGACTCTGCAGTAGATAGGATTTTATATAATAATGACTTGTTTCTTGGAAACTGTGTGAACCTAAGAATTAGCAAGTGGTAAAGGTCTGGGCTTAAGAGGATACGCCTGGTGGAAGTCTGAAGTGACTTCCGAAGCATGTCCGAGCTTGGAGGCTGGAAGCCATGAAGTCTCTTTGTCGGTGTGTTACGGGCGTGTAAAACCATAAGGCGGAGAAGGATGGAAGATGGATCGGAAGGGACTTCGGCTTCAGCTTATATGCTGTGCCTCTCGACAATCACAGGTCCCAAGACTTAGGAACAGAAGGTCAAGCTAGATAACACAGTTCCGTGGTACGTGCAGAAGTGCGGAAACGGAGGTAAGGGC
>QFFB01022082.1:0-18143 GCA_003316465.1 Ramaria cf. rubripermanens
ATCCCCCATCTCCACGTATCCCCTATGATAATGTATCCCCTATGATAATGTATCCCCTATGATAACCTATCCCCCATGATAATGTGTCCCCTATGATAATGTATCCCCCATGATCATGTATCCCCCGTGTCCATGTATCCCCCATGATCACATATCCCCCATGTCCAAGTGTCCCCTGTGTTCATGTGTCCACGTATCCCCCCTGTCTAAGTATTCCCAGATCAGTACCATATCCCCATATGTACAGTACTGGGATTATGACCATACTGGGATCATACCATGCCGGGATCATACCATACCGGGATTATACCGAACCAGGATCATACCGTACCAGGATCATACCGTACCGGGATCATACCATACCGGGATCATACCGTACCGGGATCATACCGTACCGGGATCATACCATACCGGGATCATACCGTACCGGGATCATACCATACTGGGATCATACCATACCCAGATTAGTACTCTATCCTCAGACATGCCATTCTCTACAACCCCAGATTAGTACCATCCCCAGATTACCACATCTTTTTTCTTTTTCACTCTCACACAGCCATTTTATTTATATCTTACCTGAAAGGGTGTCAGGAGGGTGGCTGGTGGATGGTGGTTGAGGGAAGGGTGGTAGCCTGGGCTGGGTATAGCACTGAACCGGTGGAGCGGCCTGGCTATAGCCTTTGAGCTCGCTGGCGCTCGCTGACCTAAAAGCTGACCTAAACATTTGACATAAGCAGCGCCTAAGCAGCGCCCACAACCCACCTAGGCCGTTTATATATTAGATGATACCTGTTCTACCAAAGGTTTGGTGCTTATGTAAGTGAGCCAATCTAGTGTTCATGCGGGGTAATGACATATGTGATCTGATCCATGATCCGGTCTCAATCCGGTGATGTAGTGGGCATTAAAGGGCCTGTGAATGGTCCAACACTTTCTAAAATGTTATAGACTTTTTATCCTGTAGATAAAATCCAAATAACTCATCCATGTTCTGCATTAGTCTTCTAGGACTAGGAATAAAATGATAGAAATATTTTTGTAATATTTTTCGTATTTTCTTTATCACAGCAGGCACCACTGCAATGAAGAGGTTGGATGGGGTTGTTTAGCAGACCCTGTGCATGATGAAAAAATTTGAAATATTCTATATTCAGGGGGGGTATTGATATTGACACCCTTCATTCCATGGCACTAAAATAGGCAATTATAAGAAAAACAACACGAGAAAAGATAAAGAAACTTACCAGGGCAAGCACCCATACAAGCTTCCCTTCATAGTTAATATGGTGCCTGTTGAGGGCTTATTTCGAGTTGGGGTGTTTGTCACATATCCATGCACCTATGAGTTTGTTGAGCTCAGTTTGGAATTCAGCAGTTTTTGTTGGGTCAAGGGTTAGTCCATCATTTTCAGGATTGGATGTTTGGTTCACATTGTTCTTCAGTAGAAGGAATGGATTTGTTGACTTCTTTGGTTGGCTTTTGCCCTTTCATTTAGAGTTCATGGCATCCTGAACCTTGACCACTTCACCTAAATAGTCAAACATCTGTCAAAAAATTAGCTATAAGATGAAATAAATACATACAGGAATGACTTACCTTTTTAGAGAAAATGATTTTGAGCAGGATCAAGGACATCATGCTGGCACAACTTTGGTTTAGTTCTGGGGACCTTGGGTGGATCAGGAGGCCTGTTGACAGTTTCAAAGGACTGGGGCATATCCTTTTTCCAAGGCATTGGGAAGCTGTGGGGAGGATGAAGAGTCAAGCCAAGCACAGTTGAAAAGTCAAGCCAAGTGCAGTTGTGGTGCTACAGAAACATGCATGGCTGTGACTATGTGACATGTTAGTCACCTCGGGCCATGAGCACCATTTACTGGCTGGGAGGGCCACACACATGCAGAGGTTGAATGCTTTTTTATTCAAAAAGTATATATATATGTATAATATATATATTGGACTTTATATCATTTATTCAAGCCTTATAAAAGGCTTGAAGCCCTGTACTGACTCCACATATATGCAACATTTTCCCTTTGCCAGCAACTGCAGTATGTTACCCCAACAGTTACACAATATTTATAGCAATATACTACAGTATTCTTACAGAGCTACAGCTATTATTGATGGTGTTTCCAGGTAGGGTACCTCATATAAGCCCTACATATCTGCATTTCCAATATGAGATGATAAGCAATAATTTTTACATATAAATAAAGCCAATATATATTACATTATTACCACAAAATATCATCTCTTAATCTTGCCTGGTTGAGGAGTTACAAAGCATTCTTGCTTGGACACATCGCGCATGTTGTTTTTCAAACTCCACCCTATGTACTCAGAAGCACTATAAATTCTGGTTAAGCAAAATCAATCATACTTGCTGGAACAGCACATGACTACCTATTCACTTGATGGCACACAATTTCATGCACTTTATCATAGAACATTCACCAGCAATGAGCTATAACTATCAGCTTGAGAAGTACACTGCCAGTGGTCCTAGTCCACTGGGTGCTGCATAAAAGCCTATTACTGCATCGCTAGGCCTGATGACTCCTCTATGAATAGCATACTACTGTATGTGAATGTCATGATATATTGCAAGTTCAAGTTCAAGCTCAACAGTCCTAGACTCATGGATTGATTTGAATGAGTCTGCCACCACCATGTGTGTGCCATATCACCTGGCTCCTTTGGGGTTGTTTAGATTGCCTATGAAGTGCTGCACTGCCACATATATATAAATGCCAACCAATTGCTGACAGGATCGCAATGACTGTATCTATCCACCATATTAACAAAATGACCAGGATATTGCAAAATCATATATAAGGTAAATTGCTATAGCACATACCCAAATATACACAAGTCTGGTATGCACTCTTGTATATAAAAGGATGAATTGGGCATGTTTATATTTATCTAGCAAGTACCTCAGTGTGATTCACCTAGCTGTTAAGACTGAGGCCTAGGTAAGGGACCTCAGGGTGAGCTTGGAATTGTTATGAATATAGGATCATTTGATATTTGTCCCACCATTTCTAATATTTTTTCTAATTTATTATGAATGTTTCTACCCTTTTGTTACATTTTTGTCACACACATGTCACCTAAGCACTATCAGTGACTAGAGGCCAGTTTCACCAGTGGAGCCCTTGTTGTAGAAGTGATCAGAGTCTTCCTTGAAGAAAGGTAGAATGGACATGTATTGTATTTGTTAGGTAAGGAAAGAGACATGTACCGATTCTTGTATTTGAGACAGTGTTTGTAAAAGTTGAAAAAGAGAAAGGTGTTGTAAAGAAATTATCATACAGTAGAGGTAGTAAACTTCTCATTTGTGAAAGTTGAAAAAGAGAAAGGTGTTGTAAAGAAATTATCATACATTTGAGGTAGTAAACTTCTCTTCAAGTTTACTTATTCATCGTTGGATGAGGAAGGGTGAAGTTTGCTGTGAGATAAAGAAGCAACTTTGGGTGGAGGACAAAGAGGACCTTTGTGCAAATTTTTTCTTTTATATGGGGAGACTGGACAGCCTGAACCAGGAGTATGAACAATGATTTGGCAAATGTTTCCATTGAAAGAATCAAAATTCTCTGATGGTTTTCTGATGTAATTGTGACACAATGCAAGGTGAAGTTCAGTGACGGCACCATTGAGGATGTCAGCAGTGTGTTGAGGAGGAACAAACCAATCTTGAAAATATACTGGCAGAAGGTTTACCAAGTAATTGGTTTTTATGATGTCATATTTGGCTCTACTTTCAGATGGAATGGGATAGTTGGCTGTCTCATCATTGATGATAGGATAGGACAATATGGTTTCTTTGTCCGAAGCTGTGTGTTTAATTAATGGTCAGTAGGTAGTGATGAAAGTAGATAGAAAGGTACTATTAGCACTAGTTATATCTTCAAGGTATACATTTGGTAAAACAAGTGTATTCTTTGAGGCAATGGGAATGAAATTTAACATAGATTCTCTTGTAATGTGTGGTTTGTTTATATGATAAGAAAATATAATTCAAGCTCCAAGTGGAGCTGAATCGAATAAAAGTTTGTTTTTTTTTTTTGAGAGAAATTCAAGTAAACTGCAATATGTGCAAGTTATCTTGACTACTACTTCAACTGAAAACTTCGGACAATTTGTGTAGGGTGAGTCTTATTGCTACTAGTATTAACAGCGTAAAAACTAGCTATATAAGTAATCACAGTGGCTTGAGATGAATATTTTCGATAACAGATTACCTAATCAAATGAAGATGAACATTGCAAAGAGCGGAAGGAAGTCATACTGTATATACTTGGAAACAGGAGGTGAATGGTCAACATAGTTTGTATCCACTGTACATTTAGGGGAAACATATATGCAATTATTTAACTCACAATTGCGATGTTTGCACAGGGTGAGCTTGATTCAAGAGTATCTATAAATAGCATCTCAGCGTTTTGGATCTGTCACTGGATGTGGGGTAGTGCCTTGGGGCCATCTCCAATCATTGATGTCATTAGGGGTATGGATAGATCATCTGGTTGATCTATCGGGTAGATAGTGATGCATCGTTCGAGCATGGGGTTGGTAAATAGAATAGCATTCCATATGTGATATATCATCGACCTTCAGGTGGGATCGAAGATTATTGAGGGTGTTGAATTATAAAAAATATTTCTTTCAGTATTAATATTTGGATGAATATTAATATACTTTGATATTTTATTCATAACAGATTCATTGTTTGAATGATTGCAGTACTCACCCTTTTTTTGAAAACAGCTAGACTGGCCACTATTTGAACTTCACCTTCAATGTCTTCGAGAAGGTACCTGTGGTCACGTGTTTTGGCAACTTGACTTTGTAAATGGTTCAATATATGAACCCCTTTTTTGAAAATTTCCTTCAGGTCTTGGTTGTTGGGTGGGCTATAGATCATTTAATATTTTGATTTTTCTATTGAGCTAAAATTACTTGAATATGCACCTAGAGGGCCTGCAAAGAATCTAGAAAGTAAATCAGGTAACATAAATCAGACAACCAAAAATTACTGCCCTTTTGGAGGTACTTCTGACTGGAATGACAAATGCTGCCTCCTCATTTAGAGATTTATGAAACATTAAAAATACATGTCCCATAGAATCACCAGGTTCTGCAACTACAACATCAAAAGAGAGAGAACTTGCCATTGATGTAAAAACCAAAGACGAAACAACCATACCCTATCCAATAAATGAGGTGACTTCATCGAATGGGCAACATCCTTGATTCATTGAAAACAAAAAGTCATTGTCAAGAGCCTCTTCTGACTCAACAATGACACATAATGTTGGTATAGATGATAGAACACTGCACATGAAGACAACTGTGTCCACAATGTAAAAAACTTCTCAATTGAAACAGATGGTGACAGGTATGGCCACAGAGTCATAAGAAGGTAAAAAGGCATGTAAATAGTGCAGCAAGTATTCCCTGACATGAAGAACCACAAAGGTTGCAGATGAACATTACCAAACACATATACCAGGGACATTGCCACAACCACTTACTGAGAAAAATCAAGGTCAGACACCCTAAACCAAAGAGGGTGAAGATAAGATAAGAAAACTGTGCATAATTTCGAAAAAAAAAAAAAAAAATATTACAAAATCCAAAATCTACCATGAAAGGTAATGAAATCCACCACTCATAAATAAACAATAATAAATGTCATGTCATATCTTTAATTCTCAGGGTTAGAAGCCCTTGTCTACGACAAGGGAATGTATCATTGATACACTGATATTCAGGGAATTCCTACCCCTGTAGTTACTATGTATAAGTTGCTAGGAGTTTAGCTACTCCATTCTTAGAGGTTTTAGCCCTTTCAACTGCACTGTCAGCTCTGGTGTTTTGCACTTGAGTTAATGTGCAATGAGTCTTTCCATATTTGAGTTCTCTATTTCCTCTTTGAGTTCCTTTCACCCTCACTTATCTCATATTCCTTCTCTCAAACATTATAAAAGGAATGAGCTTGGACTAAGGATGGTAAGGGTAAGGGCTAGGCTTCAGCTTATGTGCTGCACCATCCACTATTGTGCATGCCCTTTATTTCAAAGTGAGTTTCAGACAAGAGGAGGGTAAGGGAATAAGAGAAAGGTTTATTAGAAACTACTAAGGGATTCAAGGGGATATCTAGGTTGATTTCTGACTGAAGAGTGAGGTACATATGTTATGATCTGGTTCCTTGTGAATCTCTGGTAACCATATCTGGCAATTAACCCCATTCCAAGCCCCAGTACCCTAAGCCCAACCTTATCTGAGCCCTCCCCAAAGTATCCTGAGTCCTAGCCCAACCCTTGTTTACTATATCTCCCTTGCCTGAACTCTGTTTCTTACCCTTCCCTGAACTTCATTCCAATCCCTTAGTCAGTTTATGTCCAACCCTATTCCTTGTTATCCATATATAAGTCTCATCTGTATGTACCTCACTCTTCAGGCAGAGATCAACTTACATATCCTTGAATTAGTTACTAGTGTCTAGTCATCCCTCTCTTACTCCCTATACTTATCTTGTCTGAACATCACTCTGAAATCAAGGGCACATGCAATAGTGGATGGCACAGCACATAACCTGAAGCCAAGCCCTTATCCATACCATCCTTGGTTTAAGCTCAGTACAAGCTCACTCCAAGTTCCCATATCTAGACCTTAGTCTTAACAGAGAAGGTGTCCTTCAACATGTTGCTGAAGAACAAGCACATTGCTCAAGTGAGCAGCATGCCCAAGGACAGACCTGAAGCCAGGCAGGTGGACCCATACAGGGCCTGCCTGACAACTCTCCCTGCATACACAGGGAGAGGCATCCTCATTATAAAATGAGGATGCAAGGATGGAGTAGCATTTAAACCCCACCCAGTGTGGGCCATAATGGACACCTGGAGCATCTAAGGCTTGCCATCATCCTAACAGACAACATGATCCCCCAGCTCTGTAAGAGCTGGGATGAGAAAATCACTGACTTAGTCAGTGGTATTCTACTAGAACTCCCACCTATGCAGGTGTAAGTGGTACAGAAATACTTACCCACATGGCCCCTAAGGCCATGAGCATAATTATACATCATGATGTAATATTTGTGTCCCAGTAGGTCCTAACACATGTGGACCCACTGTATGGTTAGTACATGGGAAATGCTGCACAGTTCCCACAATATTTTACACTATACTGTTACTACCTAGCTTTGCTGCAATCCCACATTGGTTTACTTTAGCTGTGCACAGTGACTTGTGTAATAGAACTTACACTTTTTTGAAGTTTCGTTGATTATTTGTAATGTAAATAATCACCTGGGAGTAGTGAACTATATAGTTCATGGAAACAATGCAGTGATTGAGATCACTGTGTAGACATGGTATCAACTGAATACCTCCCTCTATACTGTGATGAAATTGTAACAGAGGGCCACACAAGCCAAGAGCTTGTACAACACAACAGGTGAATAGTCAGGGTCAAACCTGACTGGTGTTAGATCCCTGAGATCTAACACCGAAGCTCCGAACCCTCGGACCTCCAAACTCCGAAGCAAACTATTATGTTCCGTTTTAGTTCTTGTTGTTTGCCTCTTAAAGTATAATTCTCATTCACGACCCAAAGTAGAATACTTGTACCTCTCTCGGTCCAAACCTCCGACCCTATTCCGAACTCCGCTTGTTATACGCCTCTTATATCCTTCTTGTTATACGTTCTTAGGATACAATTAGCTTATGAGGTATTAATAGTCCTCCAAACTTGTATCCAGTTCTTTAGTTTGAATATTGACTTATTTCCCTGTTACCAACCTCCAGTCTTCTCGCAACACTACCTCCATAGTTAGATACTATTAGTGGTAACTCCGAGTCCGAACCTCCAGGCTACCTCCAATACTCCGACTCCCTGAAATTAGGGACCGAACGATAGTAGGTGGCGCAACCCATAAGTTGAAGCCAAGTCCCTACCCCCCTCGCATACCTTCGAAGTCCAACCTCTGAGTCTCCAACCTCCGAAGTTCCGGGTAACGTCCGTGAACTTAACAACTGGAGCCACAGTGAGCTCAACACATAGCGAGCTTGAAGACAGTAAGGTCATGGATCATGACCTTGTTGGTGACCCACCCTTACAGGACTGTGTCCTTAATTCAGAGGACCATGTGTCCCCTAGCATGCAAGACAATGAGTCATGACACAACCCCATGTCACAAATGCCAACAGGCAGTCCCTTGCCCCGAAATAAGGGTGAGGAATGAGCAGTACCCCAATATGTGAGTATGGCGCTACCTGCATGGGCCTGAAGGCCATGGAGTGTTAGTTAGCATACAGAACATTGTCATATACAATGACCTGAGAGTAACAACCTGCACAGGTCAAGCTCAAGTCAACAAAGTTTGGCTAGTCAGTTGAATGACAATGGGTATGGAGTAGTCACCAGACTACTCAAGAAGGTCACTAGTGCTCAGATGCACATCAGGCATGGGGCAAATGTGAGTGAGAAAGTGATCACACTTGCTATGGAGGCCCAAGAGGCCAACAACTGCATCTGTAATGAGACAGATGATTGTCATGACTGCTGTTTTCCACATCCCTAGCCCAGAGAATCATGTCGATCTCCCCAGCATCCACCCATCATACTGATAACAGCAAGGCTTCTGCAGTCTCTCCCACCCCTATTCGCTGGTTGCCAAACATTATATTTGCCATCATGTCACAATACTTAGCCCTCGTTTCACATCATTTGCATCCATCCTGCAGTGTGCAGGGCCACTGAGTGAGGGTAGAAGTCCTGTCTAGCCAATGGGTTTCATGAAGAGATCCCATCAGCTGTCTTGCCCCATGAAGGTGTCATTCGACCCTTACTCCATGTCATAATCCATGCTACAACTCCACAGTGTTCTAGCCCCTCTTGATCCGTCCCCCCCTGCATTTGCTCTTTACTATAAGTACTTCAATTCCAACTGTATGTTAAGTTCACGGACGTTACCCGGAACTTCGGAGGTCGGAGACTTCGAAAGTGTACGAGGGGGGTAGGGACTTGGCTTCAACTTATGGGTTGCGCCACCTACTATCGTTTGGTCCCTAATTTCGGGGGTTGGAGTATCGGAGGTAGTCCGGGGGTTCGGACTCGGAGTTACTACTAATAGTGTCTAACTATGGATGTAGTGATGCGAGGGGACTGGAGGTTTGTAATGCGGAATTAAGTCGATATTCGAACTAAAGAACTGGATACAAGTTTGGAGGACTATTAATACTTCGTAAACTAATTGTACCCTTAGAACGTATAACAAGAAGGATATAAGGGGCGTATAACAAGCGGAGTTCGGAATAGGATCAGAGGGTCAGAGCGAGAGAGGTACAAGTATTCTACTTTGGGTCGTGAAAAAGAATTATACTTTAAGAGGTAAACAACAAGAACTAAAACGGAACATAATAGTTACTTCAGAGTTCGGAGGTCCGAAGGCTCGGAGCTTTGGTGTTAGATCTCAGGGATCTAACACTGTATAATTCCCTAGTTCAATTATCATACGTCTACCTCATTATTTGACCTCTTACTACTAGAACAAACCTTAGTACAACAATACACTGCCTCATCGGTAGTTGTGTCTATCAGTGAGTACAAACCATTGATCTTATTTGCTATGCCCCCTTAGGGGCATTGCTGAGACTGCTATTTGCAACACTTCGCAGGAGTGTTTGGATCAGAAAAAGGAACACCTGAACTGAAGTGATCTTTCCTTGAGGACATGTGCGATTCATTGCATACTACTCTTGGGTTATTGGCTGCAACTGTAGGCCCATGTCAGAATTACACTGACATTATAGCTTTGTTGTAACAGTATGGGTGAATGCTTATGTTGAATAAGATAGTATTGGAGCGAGACTATGCCTATGTTGCAAGGCGATGAGAGATGAGTACTCAGGTTAGCTTGACTTGAATGTAAATGACTTGGCTGGTAGGACTTGAGAGAAGATCTGATTATCTGTGTTCATGCTGAATGCTGTAGGCTGGTTGAGTACTATGTACATGAACATGTGAAAATACAAAAGGAGAGGGTTGGTCATGAATTACGGTGAGACTTGGGGTATCTCTGCATTATGGTGTGTGGTGAGTGGTCGCCAAATGGTGTGCCTACTCCTTGTTGCTGATATGCATGGTGACTCAGTCATATGGGTGGAACATGTGGCTCAAAATGATACTGAGCTTGCTTGGGGTTGGACAGGGGGTGCGGCGACATGTGAGTGCATGTCCTCGGCGATGTTGTCTTGACTTGGTCAGGTGTTGCATCTTGGGATCATCCCTCATCTCATGTGTGAAGTATGAGGGTTGGACTGTGGTTTAGCTCCAGAGAATTCAGCGTGTTTGGAGGGGGAACTTGGTGTGTGCATTGAACAAAGAGAAGGGAGATGTATCGAGATCACAAAAGGTATGTGAAAGGGGATAGTAGCAAAAGTGGACAGAATAGTAGTGATAATGATAGTCCTTTTGATGAAGCTACATGTCCGTGTGTGTGAGTTAAGATTATGACAAGTAAGTAGACTGGGATATGTGAAGAAGGGGATTTGGGGCTTAGCATGTCGATGAATGATAAGAAACGAGGGAAGTAAGAGGGATAAGGAAAGACATAGTATTTACAACAAGCTTTACTCTGAAATCCAATCTTGACAATGATCTCCATAGAGCCGTAGAGACTCTACAAGAACAGCTGTAGCTGCAGGAACAGCACAGCCGCAGAAGGAGAGATGACAGCCAGTCCTCACACTATCACATGGAATGTGAGAAGCAGCTCATGCCACCACCAAGTTGCACGCATCCCAAGGGGAACAGATGCAGACACAAAGGGTCTGTCAGGGTTCCCCTATTCTCATACATGTTCCATTATCTTTCCTCACTATTTTCCTTACTATTTTCCTTATGATGTTTTTTGTTTTCCTTTTCACATTCCCTACTTCCCCTTTTGGTAACTACCACCAATCACTTCTTGAGCACTAATAGCATTTAGCAAACTCCACACTAGTATAGTGTCCTTTATCCTGATCTCTGAGGACTCATGCTAGTGTGAATATCATGCCTTGCATAACTTAATTCCATTATTAGATCATGTGACTGTCTATCTCCACTCATACACACTACTTCCCTCATAGAAGATCAGGATGCAACCTTCCCCTACTCCCTCTTCCTCCAATCTTGCTGAATCTCCTACCTGTCTCAGGATATCTACTAATGGTGAGACATTACTGATTAGATCCTGGATTCTTACTGGGAGACACTAGGTGAACATGGAATGATCATGTGTGCCATGTTCACTAATCAGGCTACATAACTGAGGCAACTCCAACAGAAGAATGAGTTCCTACACAACAACTCCATACACATAGCTACAGTGGCAGCCACCACTGCCACACAAAACCTAGCACCTCCCACACACCCAACATTGAAGGCATGAACCATCCAAGCTGCAGAACCCAAGAAGTTCAGTGGGGACTGTAGTAAGATGGATGAGTTCATTAGGGCCCTGAGGCTGGTGATTTCAGTCCAGCCAATGGCTTTCCCTGATGAGAAAACCAAGATCCTCTTTGCTTTATCCTACATGTCAGGTGGATTGGCAGAGATCTGGGCTAGCAATGAGACTTGTGCCCTGATAGACAATGTACCCTCTGAAGAGGACCTTGAAGATTATGCACCTTCGATGACTTCATCCAGCATATCAAAGAGGCATTTGGAGATCTGGACTGAGTGAGGATGGCATGCACTCAGTTACATAACCTTAGGATGGTGCCAGGGATGTCAGCAGATGAGTACACCATGCAGTTTGAAATACTCACCACATGGAATAGCTTCAATGATGAAGCACTAGAGTACACTTATGCACACAGCCTCCCACCGGTGATTCTTGACTGAATCCACACCCAGCTGATGCTCCCATCCAGACTCGCTGCATGGAAGGAGGTGGTGTGTCAGATAGACCACAACCACTGCTGCCTTTTGGATGTCAAGAAGACACACCTGGTTTACACCTCACCTCACAGTACACACCCATGTACACCCATGTCATCAGGAACAGTGGCCTCCACTGTGCATGTAACACCACCTGCTGAAGGAAAATTAAACAACACATATCTAAAAGCTTCCAACTCTATAAGGGTCTTTAAAAACTCCAAGCTCCACATGCATCTATTTCATCTCAGCCTATTCCATCATCTCAGTTCAGCCCAGCCAGATGACACAGCCATACCCCATCAATTATCAGTTCATTGTTATCCCCATGCAAGCCATCAACAAGGCAGCTTCAGACTCTATTCCCCTTCAGACCTTTGAGTCTCCAACATCACCCTCACTATCACAATGGTCACTTGATTTGGATGATATTCAAAGACATGCCAAGCTACATCATATGCTTCACCCCCAGTCACCTAAAGCAGCATGGCTCTCAATGAAGAAGTCACATCCCTATATTCTGAAATCATATGCCACTGGAGATTCCATATTTTTCCAAGCCAATGCACAGCCATTCACATTCCTTGGATATATGGGCAAGGTTGTTCACAATGAAGGAAGGGAAGAATACAAGGCAGAATTCCAGGCTCCATACCCAACCAACCCTCCCACATTGATCCAACTCAACCTTCATCGTAGAGTTGCTCCAGACTGTATACAACTGTCTCCCCCTCATGTTCTATCATGGGAGTGGATCAAGGAGAAGCTCAGGAGTTATTTCTGTTGTTGATTTGTCACCCTCATTCTTATGACTCAATTGCACCAACTAATGCCATGACTCATCATGGAGAAAGTAGACCATTTGTACAACTATAATTGGTGGATATTTATAGTGTTCTTGTTATGACTCACCTCATTTCTATTTTAGTTAGTCTTTTCTCATCATGGCTCATACTTGTTCTATTTTTGGATCTTTTATTACTCATTCACCATACTTTACCCCTATCTGGCACATTCTTGCTTACTTTTGCTATTGTAATTTCTCCTTTGTTTCCTTTGTGTTTTGTGTTCTCACTGTGACTCATTCTGACTCAGACTGCTTGCTCATCATATGACTCAACCCATCACAGTGCATGACATCATTGTAGCTTGGGGATGTGTATATAAAGGGCTCAGTCTTTCTGTACAATATAAAGTCAAGTTCAGTTCTCAAGTCAAGTCTCTCTTAAGTCTTATGCTCAAGTCAAGTCAAGTCCCAAGTTTAGGGCACCAAGTCAAAGCTTTGTCACAGGACATAGCTGCGCATATGTCACAAGCCACAAGTCACAAGCTCTATGTCATACATCACATGAAGCCAGGTCACCATCACAAGAAGTCACCTGTGTTATACCCTAGAAGAACAGGTTGTATGACTCATTCTCCATACCAGTCAACCCACAGTAGTGGTGTCTTTGCCCCATGAACAACTGCATTATAGACTGTCCACATAGAAGCACTGTTGTGTGTAGGCTAATAGGTCATATTTCCCCATAGTGTCTGGAACTATGCAAGGAGTGTATCCACACAAACATCACCAAGGACAGTCTAGTGTAGATGGTGGCCAAGTCTGTAGAAACTGTGTTGAAAGCACGTGATGTTGCACAAGGAAACAGTGGCCAAGATGTCACAAAAGAGGAAAACACAGATTTTTAGACACATCAACAGTGATAGATATGCCCCATGCAACAGACTGTTCAGTAACCTTGGAAAAGTGTAAAGTATGTTGCCCAACAAGTACTCTACCCCCTTCTTTGCAAACTGTTCAAACAGTGACTGAATCCATCATGTCTAAGATTCCCTCTATCCCCTTAGTTGCTGACAACAGTCAGCAGCCCCCAGTATATGTGCACTCCATGGATATGTGCAAGTGTACCAGAATTTGCCTGAGGGTGCAATCCCCTGACACAGGTCAGCTGTTAGCAGTAGACTCTCTGTTGGATAGTGGTGCAACAGGAAAGTTCATAGATGCTAAATTTGTACAAGCTGAAAAGCTTAAGACTCATCCCCTATTATGTGCAATACCAGTGTACAACATTGATGGTACCCCTGATGAGGCTGGAGCCATCAAAGAAGAAGTAGATCTAATCTGCTCCTTTGGTGATCATACAGAATGGACTACCTCCTTGGTGACAAACTTGGGATGGCTTGCTGTCATCCTAGGCCATACTTGGCTAGTTGAGCATAACCAGAAGTAGATTGGAGAACTGGTGAAATAAAGATGTCACACTGTCCAGAGTCATGTGGACAACAGATAATAGATGAGGAGGCACCATCAGTCTTCCCCAAACCACCCTCAGGTTCATTGGAAGCAGATGACAGACTGTTTGTCATCTTCACAGAAAATGCAAGCTCAGAGACAATCAGTGCTACATCTGCCATCTCTCAATACTTAGCACAACAAGCTGGAGAGTTTGTACCAGTCAGGTCCTTTGATGATCTCATTCCCAAACCATATCAGGAGTTCAAGGATGTTTTCCCTAAAGAAGCTTTTGATCAACTCCCTTCATGGAAGCCATGGGATCATGCCATTGAATTAACTCCAGGTGCTCAGCCCTTTAGCACCAAGGTCTATTCTGTGTCACCAAATGAACAGAAGGAAGTAGATGCCTTCCTTGAAGAGAACTTAACAAGCCAACAGACATGTCCATCAAATCACCAATGGCCTCTCCAGTATTCTTCATAAAGAAGAAGGATGGAAGCCTTTGACTAGTCCAGGACTATAGGAAGCTTAATGACATTACCATCAAAAATGCCTATCCACTACTGCTAGTACCTGACATTCTGAATAAGATCTCTGCAGCTAAAGCTAGGTACTTCACCAAGTTAGATGTGAGATGGGGATACAATAATGTATGTATCAAGGAAGGGGATAAATGGAAGGCAGCCTTTCAAACAAACTGAGATTTGTATGAACCTTTGGTCATTTTCTTCAGGCTCACAAATAGTCCAGCCAATTCTCAAACAATGATGAATGATATATGTATTTAGAGAAGTCATTGACCAAGGAGTTGTGGTGGTATTCATGGATGACATCCTCATATTCACTGAGACTCTGGAACAGCACAATAGAATTGTGAAACAAGTCTTAGAAATTCTCTGAAGTCACAATCTATTTCTGAAGCCAGAGAAATGCCTGTTCTAGAAATTGGAAGTTAAACACCTTGAGATCATCCTCTTAGAAGGTTGTGTTGCCATGGACCTAGTAAAGGTAGCAGGAGTAAAGGATTGGCCAGCCCCCACCAATGTCATTGAATTGCATTCATTCCTGGGCTTTATCAACTTTTACTGCTGCTTCATAGCAGACTTCTCTCAGGTTGCACAACCCTTGAACCACGTAACTAAACAGAACACACCATGGTCATGGGAACTTCAAGGCCCAGAGCAGAGTGCCTTTGAAAGACTCAAACAACTTGTCACCTCAGCCCCAGTCTCAGTTCTCCCAGACCAGAGCAAGCATTTCCACCTAGAAACAGATGCCTTAGTGTAAGATTCTCACACTTATCACAATACTCAACTGAAGTCAACCAATGTATGGGATTGCAGTAAGTACATTGTGATAGTATGTGTGAAGAATTGTGGGGACTACATTGTAGTTCCCATGGTTTAACTATACAGTGGGTCTGTGTGTATTGGGACCCATTGGTCTATACAATGATCTAATAAGTATACATACTGTCATATGTGCTGATCTACATGGCCTTAAGGGCCATGAGTATAAGTATATGTACCTAACTTACACCCTCCCTCTTTTTTTATATGAACCTGGGGGATCTTATTCATAGAGATCTGCTGTTGGCAAGTGGTAGTCACTATCTGACATGTGGATGTCAGCATCTTCATAAGAGGCGGGAGGGGGCCGCGTCTCTGTCAGGATGCTGTCCAGTGGGGAAGGCAAGGATGACCCGTCTGACTGTACCTCAGACATAGCCTCAGCAGCCTTGGCTAGTGCCATTATGTGCAGCTCTTGATCGAGCTGTTGGGACAGGGATGTCCAGGCCCGCTTCTGTGAGAGACAGTCCTTGATGAGGGCCGTTTCTAGTCACTGTTTCCCCAGCACTGCAGCTGTGCTATGGGCCTCACAGGATAAGGCATGGGTGGCATATGCTTCCACCCTGGCTGTGCGGTCGTGGGTCATTCCAGCCCACTTCCCTAGCCATTTGGCCAGCTCACTCATTGGGATTTCAGTGAGTGGCCTGTCTCCAGGCTTGAACCAAGCCTGGACTGAGTGTCGGAGTGTGTCACCAATGGGTGTTGACACCTCCTTTTTGTTTACCAGCAAGGCCCATTGACTAGCCTAGCTAAACAGCTGTAGTATTTGTTGTTCGACCGATCCCCCTTTTCTGGGGGTGCTATCCCTCAACCACATCCAGATGTTGACATCTGTAAAGTTGAGGGTCCTGTCATCCTCCTGGCGGATGGCAGTGGGAACCCCTTCCAGGTTATGCTGCCACTGTGTGAGCATGGCTGCTATGTCGCCTGGGGTTCCAGCCTTTATTTTGAAGCAGCTCAGCTTCTGTTCCCTGGCCAGGCTTCACATGCATCGTATGACCACATGCTGTTCCCACATTTGCAATGGGGCGGGGGTTTTCCTTGTGCTATCAACTAGCATGATAATGCTGGCTTGGCAACTGGGCATATGTCATACCACTCCGCCTGTCTTGGGGTGGAGTGTCCTAGGGGCCGCGGCAAGTGGCCCGTTAGGGATGCAGGGGGGTCCCCATGGGGGAGGTGCTGTCCCAGGCTGGGGAGGCCTGTGGGCAGGGATAGACCTGTGGGCAGTGGTAGAGCCATGCTGGGCCTGGGTGCAATGGGCCTCATGGTGATTGCCGCCTGTTCAGCTTCATAGGCCTCAATGGCCCTCTCCCTCTCTATGCCAAATGCTGGATCATTCAGCAAGTTACCTGGCTTACGTGCCAGGTATGCATCTTTGAGGTCCCTCATGACCCATGCTAGCCCCTGGACTTCTTCTGGGGGTCCATAACCCCTCTTCTGCCATCACTTGGATACGGCAGCTCGGGGGGCTATGTTCAGCTCATCCCTGGAATTGGTGGCCCATCCTGTTCCAAACTTGTTGGCAAGGGAGTCTGGCATATTGGGCTCTTACTGATCAATTCGGTCCACAAGAGCCATGGGCCAGGTTGATGGTCCCACCTCCTGATTAGGAGGCTGCGCTGCTGGCTTTATCTGGGCCGCTAGGGTGATAGCCTGGGCCAATGGACCCACCTTGGGTTGAGGGGGTGTCCTGAGCAAGGTCATTGGGCCTGTCAATGGAGTTGGCCAGGTGGATGGCCCTGCGTCTGGCTGAGGCAGGGGTCGGGGCATACCCACGGCCTTTGTTGGCTGAGGCGTGGGTGTTTTGATCAGTGTTGCCGCTGAGCTGGCTTTTGTTTCCTTGAGCTTTTGCTCAAGGGTTGCAATGTGCTCACAGTCATGAGCATTCTGTTTGCGCTCCATGCAGAGTGCGTTTTGTGAGTCCTTCAGGGACTCCCTCACGTCCTGGAGGGACTCCCTGAGGTTGTCAATCTCATTGTTGAGGTCATTGACGTGTGTTGGGTGCATATATGCATCATACCCTCAGAATCAAGCATAATATATTATCAAGACCGTTTTTGGAGAATTTTTCTTGATAGGATATTCAAGAGAGGTTCAAATGATTTTTCTGAGATTTTTCTGTATTTTTATCTTGCCTAATTTGCAAGATCTACTGATTTTCTGTATTACTATGTCATGTGTACCTATAGTTCGGCTCAAACCGACAGCTTGGTCGCCGAACGAGTATGGGCGCTTAAGCGCTGGTTGGGCAGTATATGCGGGTAAGACACATACTCGCATAGACCCTTCCTCCTCAGTGCTTGACAGTCACTGAGGAGGTGAGCCCACTATAATTTCTGTATATTTTCTGTACTAATTACCTTGTAGTTAATTTATTTAGGTAGTTTCTTTCAATATACTCAGTGCTTGACAGTCACTGAGGAGTTAATTTATTTAGCTACCTCAAATCTCTGAACCTACTGCTGAAAGTTGCTCATAATCCCTTCATTGGTTATGGGCCCCGTCGGGCAATCAGACAAGCTCCTCACTGTGGAGAAGCTAGCAACAGATAGATCTAACTGGTCACTGTGGCGAGCTACACTCCGTAGCTACTTCGAATCGAAGAATCTCTTGAA
>QFFB01022083.1:0-16653 GCA_003316465.1 Ramaria cf. rubripermanens
TATAATAGGGTCTATGGGTCTGGCTGGGAGACCACGACCTTGACGGCGATCACCAGCAGATCACTGTCTACAGCGGACGGGGTGTTTTATCAGAGTCGGCAGGTCCCGTTTGGCTGGTTGGAACGGGTAAGAGTGACCAAACGAGGAGGGACGCTCATTATTGATCCAAAACATCTAGGCTGTATTTATATTCTACGTCTATTTATCGGGGGAAGTTAAACTGACATACGGATTAGCGGAACACCATGTCTTATACCAATATAACCTGGCGGGAGCTAGAGACCATTACATCGGTCTGATGCAGACGGAAACAGTAGGCCACAGAAGCTTCACCCCGCATACTAGTATTTCAACGGGTTTCTTCTAGCCTTATTATCAGCCATCACCCCATCCGCCTCACCCCTTTCGTGTGGAGTCGCGGTGGAAGGATCCTGAATTATATGGCGAGCGTGCAGCGTGGGGGCTCGCAGTCAAGACATCCACGAATATTTTGGTCTATGGTAGGCAAAATATGCGCTGAAAAAAAAACCGCCTGATTGATTCGAATCTGATAGGCGCGGGCCTATATAGCTTTTTCCAGGACTATACGCAGGCCTGCATTGCAACGTCTTCTTGCCAGGAACAGATTCTGATCGTGGACAGTGAGTCGAAGATCAACATATTCAGCCTGTCGACAGTTGGGACGAGATATCAGCTCAGCATTGAAGGCAAAGGCGTAATCAAATCATCCTGGAACAGAAATGGCTTCGCCAGTACTGTCACGAGCTGGACATCACATGCGAGCCGAAGACACTACACAGAGATGGTGGTGCTGCCGACGCCAGAGTACCAGATATGGTAAATGCAGGGAGAGACCCACGGCCTTGATGGAGGTCATCCAGCCGGGTTCCTAGCTTAGAGCTCATAGGGAATGTTAATGATGAGCTGTATGAGTTGCATTTTCCGGATAAAAGACCGACATTGTCAAAATCTGTCCTCGTCGTGGGTTCCTTCAACTTGCGGTGGAGTGAGTCGAAAGCTGGCCCGAGCGCTAAGACGTGGGCTTGATTAGGCATTACCGCTGAATATTAGACTTGGACAAGCCTCGGGCGAGGTTCCTGCTGGCCTTGCGCCCTCCGCGCCGTGTCCTGTACAACGCTACACCTTCACGCTCTAACATCACGCGCTCTCACGTTCAAGTCTCTAGGCGAGCTTTGTTTCATCTCATTCTCACCATGCCACCGTCTCGCACTTTTGCTGGCAGCCCACGCGCTCCGCAAGACATCATCACTACGACCGTCTTTGCAGGTGGTGGACCAACTGCAGCCTCGTCGTCGTCGTCGGGTAGCGCCCCCCTACCTGTAGGCGCTATCGTAGGCGGTCTGCTTGGGGGTGTGTTCCTCGCCCTAGCCGCAATAGGTGGATGGATTTGGTGGGGAAAATCGATAGAAAGGAAGAGACGGAAGCAGGTAACGTATCTCACGCCGTACATACGTTTTTGCACTTCTCTAACCCTACGCGCTCATGACCATAGCCGCGTCTCCGCTCTGCGCTGAAGAAGGACGGCCAGAGCACACCCAGCGTGAATGTGTCCAAGCACTCCCTCCCCCGTACCCATCCCATGGCGTCCGTCTTGCCAAAAAGCGTCTCCTTTGCCCCGGTGCCGTCCTCGCGCTCTAGCGAAGATAGCGATCTCCCCCAGACCCCCTCCCCTGGCGACTCGTGCGACATCTCCAACAACGGGGACAAAGGCAAGCAGACGCCCCGCATGGCGCCAGCGGCCTCTCCATCTCCGGGCGCGGGTGTTACCCGCCCACGGACCCCGCCGCTTCCGCGTGGCACACTCCGTTCCCCGTCCTCGCTGCGGGGCCAGAACACGGAACGCGCATATGCGCCAGCCCGGCCTTCGCCCCTCTCGCACGCTACGCACCCTCCCTCATCCACACGGGATCTCCGCGCCATTGTGCACCCTGTTGTTGACGCACGGCCGGCTTCGCAAGGTCTCCAGCCCCCGCTGTTGACGGGCTCCGTGGATCGTTCGTCAGGCGTGTCGGCGCCATCGGAGTATTCCCAAGAGGGGACTGCCTCAGAAGTTGACCCGATGTTGCACCACCCCGACCCACGGCTGTATGCGCATCGAGAGAATGACGAGCCCTCTTGATTCTGGGTCGCGAGCACATGCGAATCAGCACGCGGGTACGATGGTGACACGACTTTGATGAAAAGAACTTACGTTCATAGTGTATCGTCTTTGCTGCCACCTCTTTTCTGTAGAGTAATGCTTTGTATTCTGTCCGCACTCGTTTGCTGCGAGCATGTCTGGCTTGTTCGTCTCGTTACACTATTACCTTTACTATCACGATACGGACAATGTTCTTGTGTTTCTGTATTTCTTATTGCAGCACTGGACTATTAGAGTTGCTTTTTCTGTTGCCAGCTGCCAATTGGACGGTGTAAAGATATGAATCGTATCGTCGGAAACCGACCAGAGGAGTAGATAACTTGACTGCGCTTAGGCACCTAGGTACCTTTAGCGATGGCTAGACAATTGGCAATACGTGTAGAAAAACAAAGCCCCAGGAATACCCTCATTTATCCCGCAGCCATCATATCTGTCAACCGAGGCCCCGCAAACGCTGCTTAATCCAGAAATTGCGCACCTCTGTCGTCATAATCCCCGCATACCGTGTCCGCTGCATCGACATCCCTCGTGAAGCGGTTGAAGGGAGCCATCATCTCCTTGGAGCTCAGGTGAGTCTCGTTCTGCTGCAGTAGTCAGCATTCCCGAGACTTGCGCTCCGGTGAGGTGTCAGCGCGGGGACGGGGTAGGGGCGGGCAGGGAAGGCGACGTCGCGCAGAACGTCAGTCATTTCCAAGAATGTGTTTTCGAGCTTGGGTCACGCTAGCTCGTAGGGTGCGTGCCCTGTTGGACCTGCGACACTGTCAACACTCCATATATCATATGAGAAACACGCACTCTTACATTTAGGAATGGCTGGTATTGTTCTTGCTGCACCCCGTGACCGATCATGAATAATACACAGATTCAGAGCAGTCAAGACTAGACTGACGCATGCGCCTCAGATTCTTTCTGCCCTTTCCACCACTTCACAAACTCGTTTAATGGAGTCTCAGCGGGTACGGGTGTCATTGTGTTCATCAGTGGTCGTAGCTGCTGCTGACGCCTCGTGAAATCGGGAACTATATGGCTTACCCGCGAGGCAACTAGTTATAGATGCAGGATGCACCCTTGGCTCCGTTGTCTTCCTCTGTCTTGCTGCTGCCACTGTGATGAGGAGTACCGTGTCGCGAGAATAATCTCACCAAGTGAGCGATAGTTAAAGTACTATTTATGCGTACGCATAACGGTTGCCGATATATGTCAGTAAACTATATTATAAAATGTTAGCCACAATTCGCTTTGCTCATATTTTTGATGACATACCAGAAGAAAACTCTGACAGTGTGGGCTCCCTTACTATACTGAATGCTAAGGAAAACATTCGACAGGTGTGTGTAGGCAGTCTCTTCCAATATCAGCAGCGTGAAAATATTGGCGAGAACGAATATCTCATTCAAGTTGGGGCCCTGTGCTGCAGGTCCCAGGAATATATTTCCCGAATGTTTCCGGCTCACCGGCGAAGTATCAGCTGGCCCGGAGACGGGGAGTATAAGTACATATGACAGGCAACTCGAATTCGGATCCTCCTCACTTAGTTCGGAGGGTGTCGGCTAGTGTCGGAGACTCGAATACGCCATCGTACCTTGTTTGTGCGCACGTGACTCTCTTTACTACGGCTCGGAGTCATTGACTCTTGACTCGATCCCTACTACCATCACCCCATTTGTTTCCTCTTTCACTCACGATGGCACTATCTACCCGCGTTGTCGTTGGGTCGTCGACAAAAAAATCTACTGTTTTGCAGTGGGCTCGAGCGGTTGAGGCACAATCTTCTGTTCGGAAATATGTTCGATGTATTAGTCGTTCCTCTGCAAAAGGTGCTTCTGCCAATGCCGATGTGTGAGTTCATATTCCGGACCCATTGTCCCTGGTGCACGGATTGCGGTATTGACCATGTTATTTTCCAGACGGCCGATGCCTGCACCAGGCTTTCAGCAGCTACCATCTATCACCCCAGCACCCCAGTCCTCGCCACAACCTCTCGTTAGAACTGAATCGCCCCACGCCGTTGACTCCACATTTGTTGGTATGTCAGGTGGTCAGATATTCCATGAAATGATGCTTCGCCATGAAGTCAAGCACGTATTTGGTTACCCCGGAGGTGCTATCCTCCCGGTCTTTGATGCCATTTATAACTCTAAACATTTCGAATTCGTCCTTCCTCGCCATGAGCAAGGTGCGGGACATATGGCCGAAGGATACGCCCGTGTGACAGGCAAGCCGGGTGTTGTCCTCGTCACCTCTGGTCCGGGTGCGACCAATGTCATTACTGCAATGCAAGATGCTTTAAGTGATGGCGTAGCTCTCGTGGTATTCAGTGGCCAGGTGGCGACGAGTGCCATTGGTTCAGACGCGTTCCAAGAAGCAGACGTGGTTGGTATCTCCCGGAGTTGCACCAAGTGGAACGTGATGATCAAGGATATTGCGGAGCTCCCCCGACGCATTAATGAGGCCTTTAAAATTGCAACCTCAGGACGTCCAGGCCCTGTTCTTATTGACCTTCCCAAAGACATTACAGCTGGAATTTTACGCAAACCTATCCCCCAAAAGGCTGTTAGCCAACAAGTACCCTCTAATCAATTTCACGCCTTGACGGACAAGGGATTGATCCAACAGGCAGCTGATATGATCAATGAGGCCCAACGACCCGTCATCTACGCGGGACACGGCGTGCTGTCATCCCCATTGGGCCCACAACTTCTTCGACAACTTTCAAAGGACGGGAACATACCTGTCACTACAACTTTGCACGGTCTTGGCGCCTTTGATGAGCTAAATGAGCGAAGTCTGCACATGCTGGGTATGCATGGCAGTGCTTACGCTAATCTTGCCATGCAACAGGCAGATGTTATCGTCGCTCTCGGCGCTCGATTCGACGATCGGACTACGGGAAAAGTAGACAGTATGTTTTCCTGGTTTTCTAAGTGAATCATGCTCATGTGATGTAGGCTTTGCTCCGGCTGCACGTGCCGCTGCCCAACAAGGTCGAGGCGGCATCATTCACTTCGAAATCATGCCCAAGAATGTGAATAAGGTTGTTGAAGCCTCCATTCCTGTAGTCGGGGACGTTGTAGCAAATCTTGCGTCTCTGGTTCCTCTCATCCGCTCTTCGCCACGTACCGAGTGGTTTTCTGACATCAAGGCGTGGAAGAAAGCCTATCCGTTCACATATGCGCGAAGCATTAATGGGGGGATAATGAAGGCACAAGAAATAATCCAAGAATTAGACAGGCAGACAATGGGTCGAAAGGAGGATGTCATTATTACTACTGGTGTTGGGCAACATCAGATGTGGGCTGCACAGTTTTACCGATGGACTCATCCACGGACTATGATCACTTCAGGTGGACTGGGGGTGTGTTTTTGCCGTTTGTATAACGTCCTCGCACTGAATGTGCTTACTCTTTGACAGACCATGGGTTTCGGCCTCCCAGCCGCGATTGGATGCAAGGTCGGCGCACCTGAAAAAATAGTCATTGATATTGATGGTGATGCATCCTTGAGTATGACTGCTATGGAATTGGCTACCGCGGCGCAATACAAGGTTGGCGTAAAATGCTTGGTGTTGAACAACGGTGTACAAGGAATGGTCTACCAATGGCAAGGCATGTCATCTTTTTCCGGGACATTGTATCGTTTTTCTTTTCTGACTTCTGATCATTTCCACAGATCTCTTCTTTGACTCACGGTATTCGCACACGGAGATGTCCAACCCCGACTTTGTGATGCTTGCCAAGTCTATGCATGTTCACAGTTTGCGGGTGACGAGCCAGGAGGACTTGCCACAAAAGATGAAGGAGTTTTTGGATTACGACAACTCGAAACCTGTGCTAATGGAGTGTATAGTGGAGCCGAACGAGCATGTATTCCCTATGGTCTGCCATTTCTTGCTACTGTTGCAGGTTGCCGATTAACCTCTCGATTCTTATGGTAGGTACCGACAGGGAAAGCGCTCCATCAACAAATTTTACACCCAAGTCTTAGAGATTAATGTTAAAAGGCAAGGGTAGATTTCATTCGCTTGCTAGATCCTACTATGTGTTGCACTCTATAGTCACGTGATCAGAACGCGTACTTATTTGTTACTCCGGTCAACGGCTGTTTCCTTGCGACCATCTGGTCCACGCTACCTCACTGTTTGTGTTGATAAAATCAGGTTCCGAGCTTCACATAATGCAACATCAACGTGTTCAACAGGCATGCTTTTGAAATACACCTCTCGACTTGTCTCATTCTTCACTCATTGGTCTCAGCGCGCTATCACTGCGAGCCAAAGTCTCCAAGTCGTCCAGACCTTGCTTCGTGCTGGATTTGGATGTGTTACCTATCTGAGGCGAGCATCATCCTCCCGGCTACGTTTCTTTCATCTTGTAGTTACACGTCAGCGCTTGAATTCAATGCCGTCTTTCCACGGATTTCCGTTCTCGTATATGCGCCAGAACATGTTGCCTTTTTCTTATATATCCTACCCCTTGTAATACCGATGCAGATACTAAGTTTTCTTCCACAGAGGGCTGCTTCCTGACGAGAATTTCACCGAAGGTTTGTCGCTTTGTCATGAGGAAACTAAATATTAAATTATTTCAGCTCATCTCACTTCATCCGGGAGCCCATCGTCCTCTCAGCCTGCTTCCCAAGATAGCAGCATGACTTTCGAGAGAAAGCCTCTCCCTACCGGCTCCGTCAAGCTTAAGACGATAAAAAAAGGCTGGACTAAGGAAGGAGACAAGCTGCTGGAATATTTGGTTTGGTTTAGGCTGATTTTCGAATGTATATTTTTTGAACCAATTTACCCAGGAGGAAGGAATCTTCGATGCTTTGGAAAAACAATACCTTCGGAGCTTCATCTTTGCGGTCTATTTGGTTGTTCACATTTCGTATTGGACCGTGTGTACAATATTTAATGCTTCCATTCTTTCGTTGTTGCAGGATGAAAAGGATCCAGAAAAGTCTTCATTAATGTCTATGATTACAATTCATATATGCTGACGACCGGCTTACGCAGCGTCATTGAAGCTTATACTTTCAACTTCTCTGTGAGTGACAGCCTCTTGTATCTCTCCTTTCATTGATGCCGAAGGTTTGGTTCTGCTCTCCCTTGCCAGTATCTTACGGTACCTGGAACCACCTCAAAAGTCCCGATCATGACGCTGGGTGAAAAACTAAATAAAATGACATTGAACTCTCGATCCACTGTCAAAGTCGACCCAGTAGCCGAAGCTATGGCAAAGGGCAAGGCGCCTACCCTCGGTGATGTCAAGCAGAGCGTTAAGGCATGCGCGTTAGTTTTTGTCTTAGATTTCCCGCATTCACCTGTTTCATTGCCAGAACCTAGTCAGGAGCCTCATAGCCGCAATACAAACATTGAATGCTCTCCCAAGTTTGTCGCGGTTTCGCAACCTGATGTATATTTAGTTGCTAAGGTTATACTCAACAGGACGTCGCTTCGCCACTTTCAAGGTCTTTTACATGGATCATGTTCCCGAGAACTATGAACCGCCTCACTTTTCCCCAGGAAACTCAGCTAATAAGTACTTTTTCACAACCCACTCGACCAAGGAAATCCCTGAAAAAATGAGTATTGGCTCGCTTGTTACTCCTTACCACGGGTAGTTTTCTTCCTGCTGTCGCTTTTCTTATCTGAACGAAGCAACAGGTTGGAGATGCACATTGGCTCTGTCTCCGATTTAATACCTCAGAGTGGTGACAATGATGGTGCACGATTTGACCACCTGGTCAATCATGAAGAAAGCTCGTATTTGGCTACCCAAGCCATGACTCTCGCAGATCGTAAAAAGCTAATAGAAATTCAACGAGAAGATGCACTACTCAGGAGGGTCGTTTGGGATGCGGAAGCGTTTGCTAACCCTGACAGTGATCATCTCGACGCTGATGGGGAGGATGATCCGGAGTGCCAAGGACCAAAGGTTGGAATTTCTTTAAGCCAACAGCCGACAGGAATACGATGTACAAACGGTACGGTCGTTGAAATAACTGCCATGGGCGACAGTGAAGAGTCACCGATCGCGTATCCGGGGATGAAGGAAGATGAGCCAAACAATATCAAGAAAACCGTAATATTATTTTTCTCCTCATTTATGTTAATACTGAGCGTGGACTATATTCGAAAGAACAATTTTACTAACGTGGGCAACCAGGCAACTCAGATCGTAGAGCCATCTCCCTGTCCTGAATCTCCTTTGACGGATCCTTCTCCTTCCCCTTGCCACGTCTCTCGTTCTACAATCGATCCTCAAGAAACCATGTTAAGCAGAGGCATCGAAAGCCAACTTTTACAGGACCTTTTGAAACAACGTGATGCCGAGGAATATCAAACAAACATGAGGAACACTGAAGACATGGAGATGCTTGGTGAGTAACATTGCGCTTCCCATAACCTCTCTTGACGTGAGCATTTTGACTGTAGACATGGAGACACAGCACCTGGTTGACGTCCATACACTGGAAACTCCTACAAATTTCAACCGAAGTAGAACCAGCGAGGATCAAACCATGGCTTCGCCCTCTTCTGATTCACTGAAGCCCGAAAAGGTTGTCTCATCAGTTTCGACCTCGATTGCGAATGGCCTGGATATTGCCACTGATTGCGACTGTGGTGTTCATGTGATTATCGTTATAACATATGGCACTCGTCCAGCCGTACTCACCCAATTCGACCTTTCAGGAGGAAGAGGACTGTGGTGCGTGTCAGTGCGAGGGCCCTTGCGGGAGATGGTTACATGTCTGGTAAGGATTTATTGACAGGTTATATATACAAGTATGGCGTTGACGGAACGCTCGATCAAGGTGCATGGGGTACGACATTCGGGGTTACGACATAGGCGTTGTATTCACTGTCACGTTCAGGTACCATTCTGCAGACGACGCTCGCCTACCCCATGTCTTTCGCTGCTTTAGTTGTCGACTTAGGAACGACCCGCAGATTGAGGTGTTGGACTCACGCAATCTCACGTCAGAATACATTGCAAAGTTTAAAGACCTCAGCTTATTTAGGTATGTGATTAAAGCGTTCATGTTTGTTCTCACAGATTAAGCCATCTTTGTCTATGGTCAGGCGGGCGCTCAAGATCGTCGAAGTACACGAGCCTGAGAATGTGACGCATTTTAAACAACTGTTAGGTAAATTTCGTTGATTTTGGATTGATAATCCCCTTTATTTAAAGCTCTAAGGATCGGAGGCGTCGACGGCTGGTCAAACTTGGAAACGTCTTGAAGCAGAAGGTTACCCCCCTCCTTCCTCTCCTTTGCTTGATCGAGACGTGTGATATTCCATATGGTTATGTAGGGTTTATTGCTCTTCAGACCTCGGAAACCGACAGTATAGGCTTTCTTGAGTCACGAGGGATATCCTCTCGCAAGGGCAAAGGTAAACAGAAAGCCAGGAAGAACATCAAAAGGGCAAAATACTCTCTTGTTCCGGAAGCAATGACCAGCAAAAAATTCCGGGATTACTTTCAACCTGCAAAAGAAGGGAGTCTTCTGGGCATGGTCCGTAACGTCGGGGATGTACACGTCAAGTACTGATCCGCTCATAGATCAAACTCATGGGCACAAGCAGCCGAGCCTTGAAAACTCAGACCTTCAAGGTTCCCGATGTTCGCCAAGCCCAAGAGTCTAAAATACAGTCCGAATCCAAACATACCTCCAGACAAGAGAATACCCAAAGTGTAACTGCCCACTCCAACCAAGCGGTATCGAAGAGAAAAACTGACGATGAAGAGGCATCTGCGTCCAGCAAGCGCATCAAAATATCTATCGGACCTGGTATCAGTTTAGACGACTAACTGGGCTTTGTGCTTCAATCTCATTGCTTATGCTGCTCACCATCATTCTACCAACTTAAGCCAGCAGATTTATTTACGTCTGCTACCACTTGTGGCTTGGCGACACTGTTATGTTACGATGATGAAGATATACTTTCGAGTGCGATAGATGTGCGATAAGATGTAATATAATATGGAAGTAAAGAAAGAGCATAGAAGGCACTACAGCCTAATAATAGCGCCTTGTTACCACCACATTTGCCCACCCAGCCTCCTCCTGGTCCGAATCATCGTCATATAAAGATGGGACAAAGGAAATTGGCCTGCTTTGTGACTTGGCGCGTTGCAAAGCGGCTGCCGGACGACGGGAGTCTGGGGGGGATTGCGGTGTGGCAATAGAAGCCGACATTGGAGAGCATGTAGACGAAGAAGACGTAATGGAAAACGAAAGAGAAGGAGTCGATTTGATGCTGCTTGTGCTACTGCGATCAGTTGAAGGACGGTGACTGGGAACGGTGCGTGCCTGTCCTGGGACTGATGTTGATGGAACATGCTGTGGGACATCGGGAAACGCATCCAAAATGGGTGACGCAAGTGGTGGTGACTCGCAATATACCTCAGAAACTGACGTAGATATGATTGAAAGTGGACATTGAAAGGAATTGGAGAGGGCTTGTGGTTCGGAATCGGCAACTGCCAGATTATGCGGCTCTACTAGTGTGCGGGGTAGCGGATGGTTAGTTATTAGATTGAGACCCAACTGAAGGGGCAAACAAACAAACCTGTCAAGTAAGACGTGTTCGTCACTGAAGAATCAAGGGTTGTGCTGGGCATAGTAGAACCAAACACGGAAGATTTGCTATGTGGGGACTGATCTGAATGTACAGCAGGCTCAGAGCCGGGTCCGACATCTGACGGCGGAACAACATTTCCTGAGGGGAGGGAAGAATCATAAGACAATAACGGAGACAACGACGGAGACTCCGCCTGCGATTGAGTAGTCAAAGATGAGGGGAACTCGGCAGGGTGTCTGGATAGATTGGCTTCAGCTAAGACGACAGATCCATCTTCCAAAATAACAGGCTTCCCAGAACCCATTTTATTCTCTGGTTCTTCGACACTGGTCATTTCAACCGTGTCCAGCGAATCACCTGGTGGGCTAGAAAATAGAAGTGTGTCATGGGGAACTGACAAATTATTGTCCGTGTCATGCGATAGCTCTTCATCGACAGTCACGGGGGGCTCCGGAGGCACTGGTTGGTTGCTGGCAGACTGAGCCGGAGGTGGAGACAATCCAACCGGATCAATCTCTAAGGATAAAGGAGCTTCAAATTGGTCGATGTCCGAGGGGGGAGAAGAGTGGTAGTTGAATATAATTTCGTCTGCTTTTCCCGGTGCCTTAGATTGATTTGTATCCAATGATAACGACAGGTGTTCTCCGACTGTCGTAGGTATTTGTGAATCGTTATCAGCGTCCTGGAGTGGGGTATAATCGGGGTTTGAGTTGCAACAGTCCTCAACTGCATCATTTGCTGGAGTAGTCGCCAAAGATTGCAGTGTCTCCGAATCATCTGTGTCAAGACCGACTACAGGATCAGAAGAAACGAGTACACTAGGCACGTCACGATTCTCCCCCATCCCAGAAACGTTTTGATCTTGGTCGCGCCGGGGGATTCTAGATCTCTCTAGCGAAGAGACTGACTGACCGAAAGCGCGACCAGCTAAAGACGACGAAGTCGGCATGCGAGTTGCAATGTCCAGTGAGCTAAACATATCTGACCCCCTAGATCCACCCTCTTCCACTACCATAGGCTGCCTCGCTAACGAGGCTCCCAATTCCTTGTTCGACGATTGTAAACTGCCGAGCTGGACATCTGACGTCGAAACACGCCGTGCTCTGCCTGAAGAATTCACTGAAAGTGTGGCAGACCGACGCAGCGAACCGGTACTGTTACCAGACGGCATAGATGGTATTCGGTTGCCCCACAGCTCATTGTTCCTCTTGCCCGTATGTTGGGGAGGTACGCCCAAGCCAAAACTTCCTGCTCCCTAGCCTTAATATATCGAAGTAAACCATACACTCAGGAAACAGCATACCTCGAGGAATCGGGGTCCCGCCCTTCTCCTCGAATCGAGCAATCTTGTCACGAAGGCCCCCCGTAGCTTTTGGCGAGCTGGTTGGTGTACGCGATCGCGGTGGTGAAACTGGCTGTGGCGACGCTCCCCGCTGCTGCAGTGCAGCAATCCGCTCTTTCAGTGTGGAAGGTCCTGTCGCCCTGCATATTTAAACGCCCCATGTGACATACTAATGAGATCGACAAACTCTGATGGGAGATGTTGTGGCTTACATTGCCCAGACTATAGGAACGTCGACAACAAACGACAAGTGAAGAAATGAGGTGACGGTGGTAACGATGAGTGAAAAGCGAAGAGAGAATCAGGACATCATGCGCCGTTCAAGTGGGCGGTGAGCACGCCTGCATGGAGACGCCCGGCTCAGTGTAACAGCTTCGGCGCTCCTTCCCCCCATCACAGGGAGACTAAGCCGGATTATATTCTACACAACTGATCATACATATATTCAATCACTATCTTCTAAACCGCCCCCAGACATGCCCTTGGATGCCCAATAAGCCCGTCTTGCCTCTGCTCTGCCATCACGCGCATCACGAAGCTGTACCGACCCTTCTCTGGATAACCTCGAAGAAGAGGGATGCGGCGCGACCTGGGGAGCAAACTGCTCGTCCTCTTCACTTGCTGCCACAAACATGGCATCCGGTGGCATGCCGTTCGTTTTGGGTGAACCGACGCGTCGTCGCTTTCTCGGGTATCTGGTGGAATACCGACTCTCTTCCTCCGCATCAGGGGCATTGGGACGAGGCAATAAATCCTGTTGCGTTTCTTCAAGCTCCATGTCAGCCTCACCCCAAGCCAACTCGACCGCCCTTCGAGACTGATGGCGAGGAGGGGTATTATTAATTCCGGAGGGCCCATGGGGAACAGTCGTTTCTGGTGGCCGATACCGTGGGAGCCCTAGTAAGTTCTGCAAAGTACTCTGCTCGTATAATTGTTTCACCATCCGGCGGTGATTGAGCGTCTGAGTAAAAGAACATTTTAGACAGGCTATGACGGGGTCATTTCATATTATTTACCTCTTGCGTGACACCCATGACGCTACCCAAAATACTTTGATCATCATCATCCTCACGAGCCCTGCTATACGACCCACGCAGGTCCGTGTACTCTCCTTTAGCTTTAGACATCAAAACCCGACTGCGCGTAAGCGCCACGGCTGTGAGTACTTCATGAGCGCCCGCCATGGTTTTTCGAACACGTGTGATATTGAAAGAGCTCTTCGAAATGTCGTTTGCTGGTACCCCGTCAACGATTAGTAGCTGAACCAATCTCGTGATTCATGACATAACATACAAGTGTCAATCGGATCCTCGATCGATAACAACCACGGGCGTCGGAAGTCATTCCATCCTCTTGCTAGTTTGTTGAAGTACGTCCCGCCGTGTTGGAGCGAGATTCCCGTGTTGTCGTAGTTGAAATAGTGTCCGTAGAGCTCGAAGAATTCCATCACGAGCACCCCCAGGTTTTCGGAAGGATTGATCTCGCCGGCTCTAATTTTTGGATGCATCTGAGATGAAAGGTGTGTCCGTAAGACAAACAGTCATCAAGTACATCGACATCACCCGCCGAGGGATGATGCGAAATCCAGACAAGGATAAATGCAGCCAAGACGAAGGAATCGCGTACCTGCAAGAAACTAACGGCCATACAGACAATGGCGTAGCTACCTAAGCCACCTGTGTAAACTTCGTTCAAGCTGCGCTGACTGAGGAACAACTTGATCACCATGACCAACGACTGCAAGGCCGGGAGCTGTTTCAGCATTCTGTTCACGATACGTCCCGCCTTCACACCGTTACCCTGATTCAAGCTGATATCCACGGCAAACCGACCTGGCCCATCACCCAATCATCAATGACTTCGATTACCATACTCTTCATACCAAACATGGTACGCACCATGACTCGTGACGAACTTGATAATGGGAACCTTGGCCTTAGCAATTACCTGCACATTATCCGTTATATTCGCCTTGCGCAGAACCTGCGCAAGTTTATACAACACTTGTCGCCTCTCGTAAATCTCCATCATGCGTGACTCAACGACCAAGTCGATATCGCTGCATAACGCACATCGCATCAAAGTTTAACGGCAGATAGCCAAGCAGAGTAAGAGGGCATACCCAAGGGGGAGATATAGCTTTGTTTCGTAGCTTCCGAAGGGGGATATGTGGGCGTCCTGCCAGGTGCTCTGGATAGCGCGGGTAATAATAGTGATAACCATACCCCGGACTTCGTGTTCCTCAGGTGTGGGAGATATGTACCTTACGAACGCTGCAACTTCCTGGTGCAGCCTTAACAAGCCAATGATTCAACTACATTAGCGCGTGCCGTTGCCGGATGTAACAAAAAGTAGAGTGATAAAGTATACACGCACAATTCGGCAAGGTTACGACAATTATCCCAATCCACATCCCCCACCCACGGCGTCAGCCTAGACGACGCATCCGTCCTCTGCTTCTTATTGGCATACCCATCCTCCATCATCTCCGCCGAACGCTTCAGCCAATTCTCTTTCTGTCCTCCGCGCACATCCACATCCCCTTCGGGGTGTTCCCGACCTTTCCCCTTGCCCGGAGATGGCATGGTAAGAACCGCCCCCCCATCCTCCTCCTCCTCCTGCTCTTCCACCTCCTCATCCGAAAAGTCGAATGGGATGAAATCCTCGCCTGTCGTGAAGCTTGCGGAGGCTCTGGTAGTACTCGGCACCGCTGAGTCTGCTAAGGAGGGCGTGTTAGTTGTTCGGTTTGTGTCTGCGTCTGGCGGTGGGGGGGGAGAGACCCGGCGTGCTGGAGAATGCCGACGAAGCTGAGACGGGCCCGCGTCACTGAGTCCCTTGATGGGTGCCGAAGACGAGGGGACGGGTGGGCCATTACTTGGTGTACTTGTCCCACTTGTCGTATTGGTCGCACTTGATGTGTTTGTCCTACAGCCGTCCAACCCAGCTATTACAACGCCAGGATACTCCACGGCTGCAGAGGTCGAAGTCGCGTCGCGCACCATCTGGGCCTCTTCAAGACCAAAACTCTCCCGCTTTAATTTGGGTTTGGAGCGATGTCGTGGCTTACGGCGTGCGCGCTCTCCAGATCCAGCTTCAGCTCCCGCGGTGGCGTTTGAAGCCATGCGCGTCAAGCGTCAAGCGTCAGATGGTACTCTAACTTGGGAATATATCACGGCAGTGTCCAAGCTGGGTACAGTATGCGTAGTCTTCAGAACTCGGAGGGCGCTTATTCCTGAATTGGATTGGCACTGATTTGTACTGCTTGCGAGTACTCGTGGTGAGGCTGATCACGGCTACAGAATAAGTATAATGAATAACCCAACCGGCGATGATTCGTATGCTCGAGGTGTTGGTGGAGGTGTTGGTGGAGAACAGGCTACTGCAGGTCACCCGTCTTCACAATGCAGATAGAAAATATCCACAGACGCCCGCGGCGTCCGAAAAAGTAAGGAGAACCTTCGTCAATGCAATGCATCCCCAGCTAACAGACAAACGTCTAGGCAAGTCGTATATTACCCCTCCTCGGATAACTTAACATATTAAATATGTACCCAATAAAATCGATCACATCCACCTCTACGCCAAATCCCAAATCCAGTCTGCAAAGACTTCATCGCCGCGCTGGATCAGTGCCACTCGCAATGGTGGGGAGCGCGCTTCATGGGCACGTGTAACAAGGCAAAGCAAGAGCTTAATATGTGTTTACGGAAGGAGGTGCGTTGTGTCTACGTCCATTTATGGCTGATTTTGTTGCTGATTCTGAATTTTGGGCGTTTTTTTTCGGGCTGTGTGACGTGGGGTGTGCAGCGTTTGGATAGGGCGGCGCAGAATCGGGAGGTGTCGCGTGAGCGGAGGAAGAAGACGGAGGCGGGGTGGCAGGGGTTGGAGGATGATTGAACGTGGCTCTGTGGCCGCGGTTGATCAGGCTCTGGTAGTCAAACGTCGCGACATAGGGGTTTCCCCAACCCTCAGGCGTGTTTAGGTTCGTAGACTGGGAGTGTTGGAGCACTGGAGCGCGTGGAGGATTTAGAGATGCATCAATTAGAAAGATGATACATTACGATCGTGAGTGCGACTACGGCGAGCTTCATATACTCGTGCATTACAGTTTTTCAACCCGATAGTCGCGTTTAATCGCAGCGGTATCAACGGATGCTAGCTACACATCCGTGTACCAGGGTCTCAATGGTTCTCGGCTACGTACCTCGGCGCCTCACGCACACGAGGAATTTACATGTTGCCGGCACCGAATTCGTGAAGCTGCAGCATAACCAGTCGCATACTTACACACATCTTGTCCGAATCTGGGTTGCGTACACGAATATAGACGGTTGCATATACAAGATTGAGTGCAGTATTGTGGCGTAGTGTGTGGCAATGGAGTATGGCACAGTGCTGGGGTTGATGTCGATATCGTGACTCATGACTCGAGGACGAGAAGTTAAAGCTAGAGCGTTGAAGCGTGACCATGAGGTTCAAGCTTACTAGCTATACGCGAGTCGAAGTGAAGCATAATGTTAGCTGCGTAAAGTCTCAAGCATGAAACGAGCACGAAGCGTCGAAAGCATCAAC
>QFFB01022089.1:0-15688 GCA_003316465.1 Ramaria cf. rubripermanens
ATTCTGACTCATTCTGACTCATTCTGACTCATTCTGACTCATTCTCCCAAGTAGTTAAATAGTGAGCTTGCTTCATGTATCTCACTAGTTTGGTTATCATAAATGTTACACCGTCTCCTGTGCCCTTAAGTACTTGAGGATACCTTGCTCACCTCAACTCTCTTATCTCAACACTTTTCTTTGAGGCTTGTCTACTTCAGACTTGTCCTATCTCTACTCTCTATCTCTTATCTTCTGCGACCAACAAAGACAGGCTCCCCTTTTAGTGCAGGGTTTTAAGATTTTATGTATTTGTATTTTTTTTTTTTTGATAAAAGAAAAAAGAGGGCTTAAAATGTTTTTATTCCCTTTGTTGTGAGTGTGGCACCAGATGTGACACATGCATTGATTGATCAAGGGTGACATAATGCAGGGATCAGTGATGATGCCTGATAATGTTCCAATAACTCGGCTCAGGGGTTCTTTGGCATTAGGGTGGAGCATCAGTCGAATGAGGAGAATTTCAAGGTGTGATAATGAATCAGAGGAATGAACAAATATTCTAGTATAACTAATTTGTGGATCGTAGAAGTCATTGAAAAAATGGTAAGGATTTTTTGAAAGGCAAGCCTGAATGCCCTGAGCTTTTTGTGTATTAAGAAAGATATGATTATGGCTGAAGTATATCATACAGGAATATTATGGTACTTATACGAGAAGAGTCATGGGTGGTTTTGGGAATGCTAACAATAGAGACGGAGTCTTGGAACATTAGTAACTAAGGGGATGGAAATATTCTACTATCTTGTGGAGAAAATAGTGCTGGATTATATTTGGATAGTAAAATAAATCAGTTGTCAGGGAGAAGAAAATAGTGAATGGGGGGATTGGAAATATAATGTTTGATGACAAGTAAAAAAAGATAACTGAGAGAATTGTTTGTTCTTCTGACATAACAATGTAAAAGCCGCTTCTTCCACTTCCTATTCCATACAGTATGTGATCCAATACATGGGGAATGTTTGATATGTTCCTTGATTCAAATCCTGTGATTCTATTACCTTTGTACAACCTTCTATAGTCATGAAGTTCCTTTTTGTTCTATTTTTATTATCCTGGTGGTTCAGGCGCTTGCTCGCCATGTAACTGGGTTGATCAATCATTGGTGATGCATGTACGGGGTAATCATGTGCATTACCTGCCTTGCATGTACTTGTGATGTCATAGTGTGTCTATGACTCGCACATGTGGACTGAGACAACAGAGGATGTTGTCTTGTAGTTTTTTCTTGGATATAATAAACAAATTTCTTTCAAAATATCACTCCCAGCTTTTTATGGCTAAGATAAAAGAAGAAGAAAAAAGGGAAAAAGATGACTTCACAATATTTTATCACAACACTGGGTCTTTCAACATTGGGATCTTATACCCAGTGTGGACGGTTCTGACACCCACCATCATGTAACTGCTGTATTACCAACATCATCTACTGTCACCACCATGCCATTGTACATAGGAAACCAGCATGTACTTTATCTCTCTTTCTGAATCAATATGTTTTATTCAAGCCAAGTCCACTCCCACTTCACCAAGAAAATAATATATTATTTGTGATATTACTATTCCAAGAAATAGTGCAGTGCACACATTTTAATCATCGTCACTGCTGATTACAATTGCCATATGACCATTGGTAGCTGACTCAATGGAATAATGGGCAAGTACCTGCACTTCTGCATCCTGATCCTCCTCTTGTTTGATAATTTTTATGCTGGATATCACCCTTTCCCAAGGATTTGTTCCTTACCTTTCTTCCCATGTCCCTGGCTGATCTCTTGTTGTTTTAGCATATTCTCATACTCAACTATTGACTCCTCTCCTGCAGTTCCTGTTGAGATTGGCTGCCAAGCGGCCCCCCAGTAGCAGCTATGCTGAAAGCTCTCCATTGCCAGTATCCACCTACATGACTCACCTACCATTATGAAAGAAATTGTCACCTCCTGCACTGGTACAAGCCTGAGGAACATATCTCTTGTCATTGGTTCAATGGTCTTTGGTATCTGTTCCACATCTGGAAACATGTCATCAAGACATTTGAGGATAAGTTGATATCCTTTCTCACCAAAACTATGACATATGAGAACATGCTAATAGTGATAGATAGAAGTGCCACATACTATCCAGCACTTTGGAGCCAGCCACATCCTCAATGATAGATGGAGATAGGGGGCATCTTTGTATACAGCTCAGGTGTCCCCTTCTCAAGCAGTTCCATCATGTTGAGAAACTGCTTGCTGGCTGGTGCATGAGCAAAAAGCATTTCACAATGCTGCCTTTGATTATATACCTCATGTTTTAGCCAAATTGGGTCGAGAGTCTTCAGCCAACCCAATTTATTGCCAAATTTGGCATATTCATCCTGCTCAGAAAAATGCACAAGACAGAGCAAGGCTGCATGTTCTTCCTGGTGATGCATGTCTAGTGTGAAGCCTTGCTCATACCACTTGTATATCTCAAGGAGATGCTGGAGTCAAAGGGATTGAGGCAATGGAAGAGGTTGACTACATACCAGACAGGCATCCATTCAGGTCTACATCAATCCTCAAATACCTTAAGCATCATCCCTGTATACCTTGATTGCTGTTGGTATCACTGTCAGTACTGTTATGGGGGTCAGAGTCATAGTTTTTCTCAGCTTCAACCCTGTTTGACTCTGTAGCTGATAATTCTTCTTCCTCTTCATCATCTGTTCCACTGTGATATGTTGGCATTGACATAGGTTCAATGGTGAGTGTGTATGTTACATACCTGTCACACTTTAGACCTGCTGCTAACAGAGCTAACTGTTTCTTGCCTCTAAGGTGGGTCCCATTGGCTCTGCTCTCAAAGTATGGCCAACAGGCTTCTTCAACATGACCCTTGGCAAGGTATGTATCATACATTGCCTCATGATATCTTTGTGAGCTCTTGAGCAAGTCTATTTTGTTGCACAGTGTCTATTGTACATAGCAAGCCTCACAAAACACTGCAGCAAAGGCAGCCTTTTGATGTAGGCCCTCCCTACATTTAGTTTTATATATCTGTAACCCTTCAACCACATTGATAAAAAATTAATTGTGCGGCCACTGCTTATGTCTGAGCTTGGAATGCTGATTGATGGTTTTGTGTGAAACACATGGGGAATCCCTCAACAACCCTCTTCCTGAGGTAGAGAACTTGGGTGTTACATGCTTCTTACTCCTTCCTTGGTAAGCTTGGATTGAATCCAGATCACTGAGTAGTGGCGAAGAAGAGCACCTCCTGTGCAAGGGTGTCGGGCTTCTTGACCCTGAAGAGCAGGCTGTAGGTGTGTAAGAAAATCTTCCTAATTTTGAAGAAGGGAGTGTTACATTGGCTTCTTTGGCTTCTAGTTGCTGTTTGAGTCTAGGCACATGGGCACTAGTTACCTTGCCTTGGAATTAGTGTTGATTGGCAGAAGAGCATCAGTTAGATAGTTGTTGTTGGATCTCATCCTTAATGTTGAGGCAATCTGACTCAGGTAGCCCATGTGCTCAGTAGAACACATGTTAGTTGAGCTGAATTTTCCAGCATGTGCAAACTTGGTGGCTTCGCCACTTGCCTTCAGTGTATGCATGACAAAGTGAGGCTTTTTGCAGTCTCATTACTGCCATGAGATCAAATGTTAATGATTTGACCATATTCAGTTGCATGTATGGCTCTGCCAATTGGATTGTCAAGACATGTGGAGCCACATGTGGCTAGGGTAATGTGAGAGAAGGTGTGCTAGAGTAGTGATCAAACTTTAACTAGGCCAAAGATCAATAGATTTGAGCAGTAATCTAGCGCAGAGTCCTCAGAGGTCAAGAGGAGGCTGCTGCACTAGCATGGACTCTAACTAACTACCCTCGGCGCTTATTAGATAATCAGAACGAACATTGGCAGAATAAGAAGAAATCAGAGTAGGGAATAGAGTAACAACTATGGATGTACTAAAGGAAGGAAATAGGGAGGTAGGGTAAGGGAGATATAAGAGAAAATAGAGGAACCCTGACATCACCCCCTTCTCAATGCAGAACACCACAGTCTGCCTATGCAACCTGTCAGAAGCAGGATAGGTATTCTTGAATAGAGGATAACAGTTGTTGAGAGAGTGTGGATCCTTCTGGAGTAGGGGTGGTTTCTTGGTGAAGGGTGCGATGGAGTCTGAATAGAATGTCAACTGGAGGTTGGAGGGGGTTAGAGATTGGGGTGCAAAAACGGGCTTCATGGATTTCATCTCCATTTGGTGCTGTGAAGACCTTGCCAGTGAAGCCATTAAATGTGTATGCATAGCAGGAGTCCCCAAAGAATATGGGGTCCCCTAAAAGGTATAGTAGAGGAGTGGGTTGATCATGATGACCCTTGGCAAGCCACCAGAATGGAGAGGTGAAAAAGGAGTGGCATTCTGATGAGTATTTGGCATAATCTTCTGGATTAAGTGACCAGTTGGAGGTAAAATCTGAGTCCAGGTGGTCTAAAGGAATGGAGTCCACGACTGTCATCATGACAGGATGTTTTAGTGTGTCTGGACAATGGTACTGGAAGTCCCCTTTGATCTACCTAACAGCGTCAGGATTAGACTTATGGAATTCCGCAATTTGCCTTTTTGACCTTGCCATATCCTTGGCAGGGCACCAGAGATCATCAGCTGGTCCGTAGCCTTTCCATCTTACCAAATACTCTAATCTACCCTGAAATCTTCGGCTATCTAAGATCTTCTCTACCTCAAATTATTCAGCTCCATCTTTGACCACTGGTGGTGGTGGAATTTCCACCACTCATCCTGGTACTGAATTCTCCTCATATGGCCTTAAGAGGTTGACTGAAAAGACAGGGTGCGTTCAACCAAAGGACATAGGTAGTTGAAGGTGATAAGCATTACATGAAATGACTTTGTCAATTTTGTATGGGCCCAGCCATTTGTGATCTAGCTTTTTCATAGGACATGCCGTGCTAATATTTTGTGCATTGAGCCATACCTTCTCACCTATACAGTATTCTGGAGCCTTTTGGCAATGGATGTCATAGAATTTAGCCATATCATCTGCAGCCTGGTTGAGTGCTACTCGCGCCGATTTCACTGCTGCTTCCATGTGTCCCACAAATTCATTCAGGGCTTCTGAATGTGTCTCTCTGAATGGTTCTATACCTAATCATGGATGCTGTCCCATATCCAGTAGAAATGGGGTTGCTTGAGGGGATGAGTGTATACAAGCATTGTAGGAAAACTCAGCCAGTGAAATCCAATCTACCAAGTCATTCTGACATTTGTTTATGAAAAGCCATAGGAATTGCTCAATCTCCTGATTGACACACTTTGTTTGGCCATCAGTTTGAGGATGGTATGCTGTAGATGCGGCAAGCTTAATCCCTAGAAGTTTATTCAGTTCACGCATGAACTGGGAAATAAATTGAGTTCCCCAATCACTAATTACTTCTTCAGGCAGGCCATGGAGTTTCCATACATGGTCACGGAACAATTTAGCAATGCCTAATGAGGTAACATCAGATGTAGTGGGGATTGCATGCACTCATTTTGATAAATGGTCTACTATGACCAGATAGCATCATATCCTTGACTACAGGGTAGTTCTGTGATAAGATCTACTGATATGATCTGCCACCTCCGGTCTGGGATCTGATTGGGTAAGAGTTTAGTTCTATTGCATGAATCACATGTCTTCACATAATTGGCAATATAGTGGCCAATGCCTGGCCACCAATAATTGTGTAATACCTTTTCTGTTGTTTTCCAGCAACCTGGGTGCCCTGTCACTGGAGTATCATGATGAGACTATACTATATCATGTCTTAATTTAACATCCTGTGGAATGTAAACTCTACCACAGTAGAGGACAAGCCCTTCCTCTTCTACCCAATCTTCTCTGTGTAGGTTGTGCAATGTGCCGAGCTCTTTAAGGGCTTTCACAACCTGTTCATCTCTGTCTACACATGCTTTAACTCGGTCAAGAAACTCCTCTTTCCCAAAAATCATGGATATTCCCTTGGTCATGACATTTATATGGAACATTTCTGGTTTTAGAACTACCTGATTTTGATTGTCATCCACTCCTTTCTGATGATCCACCCGCCTAGAGAGAGCATCCGGTTTCCCTGAGTTGCAGCCTGGGTGGTGGATTAATTGAAATTGGAATTGGGATAGGTATAGTGACCAACGGGCTTAATGTCTGTTCAGATTTTGTGCTATTTGAAAGTAGGTTAAATTTTGGTGATTATTAAGGATCTCAATCTTGTAGGTGGTGCCTTCCAATATATGGCACCATTCTTCCAGTCCTCTAATGACAGATAGTAGTTCCTTGTCATGAATGATGTAATTCCTTTCAGTATCAGAAAGTCCTTTGGACATGAAACCAACAGGTCTCCATTCATTGTCATTTCCTAATTGCAACAACACAGCTCCCATAGCATATGCTGAAGCATCTGTTTCAAGACGAAAATGCTTGGATTGGTCTGGGAGAACTAGTACTGGGGCAGAGGTGGCGAGGTGTTTAAGTTTTTAAAAGGCCCTTTGCTCAGTACCTTAGGCTTCCCATGACCAGGGGACCAGTTGCCTAGTCAGCTGATTCAAGGGTTTGGCTACATGAGAAAATCCTCTTATGAAACAATGGTAAAAGTTGATAAACCCTAAGAAGGAGCGAAGCTCTGTAATGTTACGAGGTGTAGGCCAGTCACATACTCCTGCTACCTTCACTGGGTCCATGGAAACCTGGCCTTGTGAAAGGACCAGTCCTAGATACTCTACTGTCAGCCATTCAAATAGGCATTTATCTGGTTTCAGGAAGAGGTTATGGGCATGAAGAATCCCCAGCACTCGTCTTACAACATCGTGGTGCTCTTTTAAAGTTTCAGTGAAGATAAGGATATCATCTATAAAGACTACCACAACATCCTGATTGATGAGTTCTCTATAAATATTGTCCATCATAATTTGGAAGGTTGCTGGGCTATTCGTGAGGCCAAAGAACATGACCAGTGGTTCATATAACCCTTGGTTTGTACGGAATGTAGCTTTCCACTCATCACCCCCTTTGATACATACATTATTATAACCCCATTGTACATCCAATTTGGTGAAATATTTGGCCTTTGCCATTGATATCTTGTTCAGGATATCTGGTATCAATGGTAGTGGATAAGCATTCTTAACTGTTATGTCATTGAGCTTCCGGTAGTCTTGAACTAGATGTAGGCTCCCATCCTTCTTTTTGATAAAAAAGACTGGAGATGCCATGGGTGATTTTGATAGACGTATATGCTAACTTTTCAGATTCTCATCAAGGAAGGCATCAAGTTCTTTCTGTTCATTGGGTGACACAGGATATATTTTGGTACTAAAGGATTGTGCATCTGGGACCAATTCAATGGCATGATCCCACGGCTTGCATGAAGGGAGCTGATCGAAGGACTCTTTGGCAAAAACATCTTTGAATTCCTGATATGGTTTTGGAACCAAGCCTTCAAAAGATTTCACTGGTTCAAATTCTGTTGCTTGTTGTGCTAACTGCTGTGATATTGTAGAGGTTGCTCTGACTGTATATGGCCGGTCTTCCACAAGGACAGCAAACACACAATCACCTTCTTCATTCTCTTCAACCAGTGGGGTGGAATCCTCTTCCACCTGTCTTGGTTCTGCATTTAGTCCCTTCTGCCCATAAGACACTGGACACCTGGACATCTTTATTTCACCTGTGCACCAGTTTATCTCTAGTTTATGCTCAGTTAGCCAGGTGTGGCACAAAATAATGGGTAATTGTCCTAAATTGGTCACTGCAAATGTGACCCTGTTAGATCCCTGAGATCTAACACTGAGACTCCAAACCTTCGGGTCTCCGGACCCCAAGGTAACTATTATATTCCATTTTAGTTCTTGTTGTTTGCCTCTTAAAGTATAATCCTCATTCACAACCCAAAGTAGAATACTTGTACCTCACTTGATCCAAACCTCCAACCCTATTCTGAACTCTGATTATTATTCGACTCTTATATCCTTGTTGTTCTATGTTTATGTCTTTCTTGTTATATGTTCTTAGGATACAATTAGGTTATGAGGTATTAATAGTCCTCCAATCTGTATCCACTTCTTTAGTTCAAATATCAACTTATTTCCTTGTTACCAACCTCCAGTCTTCTCCCATCACTATCTCCGTAGTTAGATACTACTAGTGATACTTCCGAAGTTTGAACCTCCAAGCAACTTCTGAACCTCCAATCTCCAAAATTAGGGACCAAACAATAGTAGGTGGTGCAACCCATAAGTTGAAGCCAAGTCCCTACCCCCCTTGTACTGCTTCAAAGTCCAACCTCCAAGTCTCCAACCTCCAAAGTTCCGGGTAATGTCCGTGAACTTAACAGACCCTCTCTGTGTGTTCACCAAATGTACATATCAGATCAACCTCTTCCTTGATAGAGACTGCTTCATTTGGTGTACCATCAATATTGTAGACAGGCACAGCTCAAGGGAGAGGTCGTGTCTTTAGCCTTTCATTCCATACAAAATCTGTGTCTATGAAAGCACCTGTAGCTCTACTATCCAAAAGGGAGTCTACCACCATAAGGTGTCCTGAGTCTGGAGACTGAAGCCTCAGTGGGAGTTTAGTGCATCTACACAAACCCAGTGCCTGCACATGAACATGAGGTTGGGAGTCCCCTTCTATAAAGGGAAGTGTATAAGAAGAGTGGGACATGATGGGAACAATCACTGCTTGGTCAGCTGTGGGGGCAGGGGAAGACTGTATATCAGTTGAGGGATTTATGATACAGGGTTTTCAAGTCAGTGATGGTTCTGTCAATTGGGGCATGTCATTCACCGATGACTGGTCTAAAAATCTGTCTTCTCTTCTTGGATAACAGCTGGCTCCTTGCTCTGACTCGCTCAATCATGGGCTTCGAGCACTGCTGCCACTGATTCTGCAACCATTTCCATAAGAGCCACCTTGGTTATGCCAGTGCAGATTCTCTCCTTGCACGGTTCAGGACATTGTGGTGAAATATGCCCTACCCAGTTACAGTTGTAACACTTCTGTGTCTCAGTGCGATGTCAGTTCGCGTCGATGTCCATGGGCATGGGTCCCATACTAGATTTAGGGACAGGAGGTATCGTTGGCATGGACAGCATAGCATTCACAATGGGAGGGACGAAGCAAGGGGTAGCATTACGCTGATGCATGTGTGGGGTTTGTGTACATTGATTCTCTAGTAATCTTCAGTGATTGCAATCTATTTGATGTGCAGCCTCCTTCCAGGTGGTGAGATTGGCGGGGAGTGTAGGCTGTGCATGGATTTTGTCGAGGATCACTGGCGGGAGCCCTCGTGCATACACATCTTTGAGCGCCAGATCATTGAAGCCTGTACATCCCGCTATAATCTCAAAGTGTGCCATATACTCATCAGCCAACATGCCAGGTAACATCTTGAGGTTGTGTAACTTGGTATGTGCGGTGTTTGCTCAATCTGGATCACCAAACACTGTCTCCACTCATTTCAGGAACTCTTTGAAGTTGGTGATCTTGGACATGCCAGCAAGTATCGCATTCATCTCGTTACTTGCCCATATTTCCGCCGATCCTCCTGACATGAATGATAGCATGAAGAGGATTTTGGTCTTCTTATTCAGGAACCCAGTCGGTTGGATAGCGATTGCAAGTCTAATAGATCGAATAAACTCGTCAGTCTTGCTGCAATCCCTGTCAAACTTCATCGGTTTGGCTGCTTTGATTGATCTCGTTGTCGGGGGGTTTGAGTTAGGGACTACCAAGTTCTGAGCCACAGATGCCACAGCCACAGAAGCTATGTTAATGAAGTTACTCTGCATGTACTGACTTTTTTCCTGGAGTTGCTGTAGCTGCGCTGCTTGGTTCTCAAACATCACTTGCAGAAGAGCACCCTGTTCACCAAAAGATTTCCAATATGTTTCTGGGATCTGAGCCGCCATAGTGGGAAGGTAGACGTATGATGTTCAGGTTGATCTTGACCTTCTGTGAGAGAAGGTGCGCTAGAGTAGCTATTGAACTTTAACCAGGCCAAAGATCAATAGATTTGAGCAGTAATCTAGCACAGAGTCCTCAGAGGTCAAGATGAGGCTGCTGCACTGGCATGGAATATAACTAACTACCCTCGTCGCTTATTAGATAATCAGAATGAACATTAGCAGAATAAGAAGAAATCAGGGTAGGGAATAGAGAACAACTATGGATGTACTAAAGGAAGGAAATGGGGAGGTAGGGTAAGGGAGATATAAGAGAAAATAGAGGAACCCTGACAGGTAATGTATTATTAACATGAAAATAAATGAAGTGTTAGTTAAAACTCACCTGTGAATACCACACAACATTGTAAGTATGCAACAGCACTGCGTGATTGTGCTGGACTTGCTGAGCCCACTCCACAGCCTGCACATCCATCTGTAAGGCTCCTGCATGCACACATGCCCATCCTGGAGGTAAGGCCCGGTGAAAAGCTGCTATGCTGGCATTTGTCAGCATTGGGAAAAATATGCTCCCTCAAAAAAAGTCCAGCCAGTGCAGATAAGTGAGACTATAGCTGCTGAGTGCAGAATTCAAGTGCCAGGAATATAGCCCTTCACATAGTTTAATCTGCTGTAGCATGCGTTAATCTGCTAAATTATGTTTTTGACAAAAGAAGACCAGTGCAGATTAGGACAGATTTGCACATTTTACTGAGAGCAGATAAGAAAATATTATTAGCAAATGGGTAATAAACATATTCTAGCAGATTCAGTTCTAGATAATGTAGTCCAGAAATGCAGCCAGTGTATTGCAATCCCCTATCAAAGCTTGAAGCATCGCTGCAGTGTACAAGTCATACATCCAATATCACAGCAGGCCAAGTCAAGGAATGGCAAAAGCACTCACGACACTCAAAAAATGTTGTCAGCTGCAGATACCAAATAATGAAAGACAGAATGCACCCACCACCAACAGAACAACGCTCAACTGATGTTTGCACTCTTGCAGACACAACACCACTGCCAATCAGAACGTCAATATGGATTCCTAATAGTGGGATCAACACAAGGGAGATACAGCATACAATGACACACCTGTAGAACCTATGGCATTGCAGCAGCCAAAGATGAGATGATGGTCACACAGTTGGAGATGCTGTCAATATTAATAGTGATCCTATATGTGCTAGATATATTTCTCCTTGATTAGCTACACATCATTGGCCTTTACACTCAAAGCGAAGATCAGTGACGGCGTAGATGAAATAGGCAAAGTGAGCTAGGTGGAAGATAGTAGGTCCAAAGGAGTAGATGAGACTGGGGCCAATGTTCATGAGATGATGGAAGAAGTAGGGAATATGATGAGAGGAGAAAAAGACAAATACATTGAACCAGGTACCCTTACACATATATCATTTTCCTTGCGTTGGGGTCCTTGATGCATGATGCAATTGCATGGGGTGACATTTGCGCACTGGACATTTTCAAGACAGCCACTTGAAAGCAGCTGCCAGATAACTTGACTTGAGAATGGTGTGAATTGAAGTAAAAGTGACATCAACTAACCAAGTACAAGAAAAATTGGTGTAAGATTCACAGTGTCAGTTATTCCAAGTAGCTGGATTTCAGTTTTTCAAGCGAGTTCACCAAATCAGCAGATTTGAGAGCAGATACTGCCCGATTAGCACAGGTTGCAGATTTTTGGTCTAACAGCATCTGATGCCAGCATAGCAGGTTTTCACCAGGGATAAGGGGCTTGTCACATGCCAAGTCCCAGTAGATGTAGCTGGAGAAGGGGTGGTGGTTACCAATGGAACCATGCCTGGAATGGTTGCTGGTATTGGATACAAAAGAGTTGATGGGAGAACCAATGCTTGTGAAATGGGTGGCCGCAGTGATCCTACTGCCTGTGCATGGGCTTCATGGTTGTTACAATCAAGCTGGTGGGCTTGATAGTTACATGGAGATCATACAGGATTGGCAGTTGCAGCATTCACACAGCATTTCTGGCACATACTACCAGAGCAATCTTTGTTCCCACATAGACTTCCACATGATGGACAGCTCCCAGGGTGGGATTGTGAAGGGGCAGCCACATCTGACTGCTCAGAAGGAGGAGGAGGAGCGACCACTAGCACTGGCAACAGCTGGGTTCCCTGATGTGTATTGAGAGCTGCCATACAATGGTGGATATAAATCCCCCCACAAGTCTTACACTGTGCATGAGCATGGTCAGTTGAAGCTGCTTGGCAGGTTCAGACATCACACCTTTTGGTATGCCTTTCCCTGGTTGTGATATGTTGGCTGATTAACAATGTTGGGTAGATTGTACTCCCCTACACAATTTGGCCACACACAAGTGCTATGTGCTGGAATCTGATGCAAAGGGTGATTTGCATCAAAGGGTCTGGAGTCACCTGGTAGAGTGTAAGGAACTACAGAGGTGACGACTTGCATGCAAGTCATTACTAAGTTTATTTGGTGTTTACTTCTGTTGTCAGCAATATTTCTATAATTGGTTCAAAGCCCAGATAAGGTACTGCCCTAGAATGCTATGCAGGTCAGCACATGTTATTGTTATTGATTGAACTTGGTTATGCAGATCTATCCATATAGCAATACATCATGAGGAACATTATATGGTGCATGATGTTTCCTTTGCAACTCTTGAACCATAATGTTGTTCTGATGCCATATCATCTCATATAGAAAGAAATTATACCTGTCTATGCACATCTTGCAAACAATAGCACTAAACCTGCCAAACCATGCATTGGCCTGTTCAGTGGCTGAGGAATTGAAACACCAATGACCATCTGGGGTCATCAGTTCTTGCCACAGTGCTGGATTGCAGTGTTGAGTACACCAGGTGTCTGTTTTATTGTGCTTGCACTTGTAGTGGAAAACATCTATGGGGAGGGCACAGTTCTCAAAGTATGTATCATGACTGGCTGCAATCATTGATTAGATGACACAGTTAGAGTCCATCCACAACACCTCAGAAAGAGAGTGTTTTGTGTGGAAGAGCCCACACCAAAAATCCTATTCACATTATGGAGCCATGGACAGCTCAGAATACAGATGAAGGTATTACATATAAACCACTTACACAAATGCCCTTGGGTCCTTTAGATCCATAGAATGTAGCATGACCTATCACAACGCCACATGATGCCACACACAATTCTTCATTGTGTGTATGTTTACTTTATGATTTCCCATCAGGCTTGCTGGGACAAACCTCTGCATCTGGACCCACATGTGTAGCCTGCTTGACCCCACCATCATCTGCTATTTCAATGTGCTCATCCTTGAGCAAATCACCCTCATTCTGTACAAAGGTCTCTTGGAGACCATCTTCACATCCAATTGCAGTGTGGTCAATCCCCAAACGGTCTGTGGCATTGTCTATTGGCACTGCCACACTTGTCTGGCTGATGCTGTGGTGTTCCAGGTGTGATTTGAGTTGAAACATAGCTTTACACATCATGCAATAATAACTCTCGCAGTCACAGTGGGCAGGATTGTCACATGTCTTGAATTTGCTTGTTGCCTGCTCATTACATGACATTACTGCACAGATTGACTTCTTGTAGCTGTGGATGTCACAGTACATCGCATGGTTGTTAGGCAGGGGGTTCTTGCAGTTTAATTCACTGGTGTAGCATGGATGACCCAGCATTACCTCATTAGTAACTACTGATTGAATCTTTCCTGTCAACCAGTATTGTATTGTCAGATATGGCCAATGTAATATAAGGACTCAACTTACACATCTCACCATTTATGTCAGGAAACACATGCATGGTTCCATTCTGGCTGACCAGTACCTATCATACAATGAGTTCAGCTCTCTAATGTAGGACGTAGTTGGTCAGCCTGAGTCTGTGCCCCATTGGGGACCTGAAGAGTTGTTGCCCAAGAAGCATGATCAATAAGGAGACCATAGATAAAAAAACAAATCCAGACATTATCATAATATAATATGAGATTGGGTTTCTAGTTAAAGGGCAGCAATGGGTTGATATAATCAGGTGAAAACACTAGATTGTATATTAAAGCACAGTTGCTTGCTAAGGTCCTAAGTAGGGATATTGAATTATTCTGTTATACTTAAAAGACACTACTTACCATGCACAATTCATCATTGTTGCAAATATTTCACACAGGCTTGACTCTACAAAGAACCATTGTGATGCTTGAATGAACTCAGGTATGCTGGAATAGTAAGTATGGATGGTGGAGTTGACCTGATAATTGTAATAATGGCAAGTGTGACATTCTTTCAATGCAGTGTAATTAGAAAATGAACATTTAAGCAGGGGTATTCACTTACTTCTGCAAGCAAATGAAGTGTTGTATCCAGTAGTGGTCCATGGTCCTTTGTTAGAACGATAGCAGCAAAATTAATGGGTTCTCTCAGTTCTGGGTACTCATAGTCATCATTGTATGTTATTAGCATAGCACATGCTGGGTTGATACAAGTGCGATGTGGTGGATAGAACTCATAGAATGCTAATAACTGACATACAAAGGTTAGTCTTGTTATAATACATTTGTTGAAATGCCAAACTTACTAATCCCATGAGCTGGACCATTTCTTATAAAGTGAGGAAGCAAGATCACATTCCTATGAGTAGAGTGATGGAGGTCATCTCCATGTGTTGCCCATGCAATATCCTTTAATGCCTCCCATAGAAGATGGGTGTTATTGTTGTATACATCCAATGTATCTTGTTGTTAAGTTCATGGATGTTACCTGGAACTTCAGAGGTCGGAGACTCAGAGGTTGGACTTTGAAGCAATACGAGGGGGGTAGGGACTTGGCTTCAACTTATGGGTTATGCCACCTACTATTGTTTGGTCCATAATTTTGGAGATCAGAGGTTCAGAGGTTACTCGGAGATTTGAACTTTGGAAGTATCATTAGTAGTATCTAACTATGGAGATAGTGATGGGAGAAGACTGGAGGTTGGTAACAAGGAAATAAGTTAATATTCAAACTAAAGAACTGATACAAGATTGGAGGGTTATTAATACCTCATAGCCTAATTGTATCCTAAGAACGTATAACAAGAAGGATATAAGTGTAACACAGAAGGACATAAGAGGTGCATAACAAGCGGAGTTTGGAATAGGTTCAGAGGTTCGGATCGAGCAAGGAACAAGTATTCTACTTTGGGTCATGAATGAGTAATATACTTTAAGAGGCAAACAACAAGAACTAAAATGGAACATAATAGTTACTTTGGAGTTCGGAGGTCCAAAGGTTTGGAGTCTTGGTGTTAGATCTCAGGGATCTAACACTTGTAGGAAGCAGTGGATGCCTGTGGGGAGATCAGCAGGAGGACCAGTGAGTTGTGAATGTTGATTCCAAAGGATACATTCCTTGAGGTGGCGAACAATGTTAATAAACATCACCAATGTGTTAAGAGGGATGTCAGTGAGTACTGGATAAGTCAAGAGGGTCAATAACAAGCTAGGAACAGACATTGTGGGTTATGATATTGTGCGAGTGAGCAAGGACTAATGAGGAATACACTAACCCACAGGCACCAATAGACAAGCCATCACCAGCTGTCTCACCCATATACGTACTCAAATGGTATCATCGTGACGGTTGTGACTATAGGGTTAGCGGTCCATGGACCGCGTGCGAACGGCCGGGTAGCTCTCAAATCGGTA
>QFFB01022091.1:0-21981 GCA_003316465.1 Ramaria cf. rubripermanens
TGCTTTCTTCCTTGGCCAAACTTCAACCTCATCCTCCACCTCGCTAGACTTGCTCGCCTGCTCGGCCCGCTTCCGCTTCTCCTTACCTGAGACCTTGGCCCCCTCCTTGCCCAAGCTATGGACCTTCTCTTTCCCCTTGCCCCCGACCTTGTTCCGACGATGACGCTGCGTGATGGAACACGCGACGGACCATGTCTTACACCAGACGCAGGCCCCCAGGTCGACGTCCCCATAGTCGGAGACACGAATCACCCCGCTTTTTACAAGTGGCGCAACCCCGCTCCGCCAAGCGCCCGACACCCCAGTCGGCGCTTGCGTCCTCAGCCTGGCTCACACTCCAGAAAGCGAGGAAGCCGGCCCCAGCATGCAGATGATAAACCATCTGCAGCCGGGTATACTACGATACGGATCAGCGAGGTTAGCAAACTTAGGAGGCAAGCGAACTTACATTTTTCCTATCGGACCCTCAAACCACGGCTTGCGCATGTCAATGGCCAAGGTGTCCCGAACATTGATGAGAACCTCGGCCTCGGGTAGAGCCTCGGCCTCGGGCAGGGCATCCTGAGTCGGCAGTGTTGCCGGTACTTCATCCTTGTCGTCGTCGACGGCAATGGGCTCCTGATGAGCAACGAGGAGGCGGGATGGGGAGATGCAGTCGATAGACATTGTTCTATTTTGGAGTGGGAGGATACGACTACTACGCTGGGTCCACCAGCCCGTTCTCCAAGCTTTTAACTAACCTCGGTCACGAGCTGACTCATCAAAAGGCGACCTCAAAAAACTTCGGTCCAAACCCCTCTGACTCCCAAAAGGCTAACTCTCACCTCAGAGCCGACGTTGAATAGCCATAAGAGGCTAACTCAACTACTCTATTGTGGCCTCGAGGGTCTCGGCCTTAAGGAGGGGGTACTGTTATGATCCGGTTCCTCGCAGATCTCCGGTGACCATATTCGGCCACTAACCCCGTCCCAAGCCCATACCCCGAGCCCGTCCCAAAGTAGTCCGAGTCCGAGCCCAAACTCCATTTCTCATCCATCCCCGAGCTTCATTATGATCCCTTAGATAGTTTGTCCAACCCTGTCCCTCCATCCCCCGTATATAAGTCTCGCTCTGTATGTACTTCACTTTTCAGTCAGAAATCCAACTAGATACCCTTCGAACCCTTTACTAGCTTCTCGCTCCATTGTCTCTTAGTCCCTCCGCTCCTCTTGTCCTGATCTCCTTCTGAAATCAAGGGCTTGTGTAATAGTGGATGGCGTAGCACATAAGCTGAAGCCCAGCCCTTCCTAGTACTCCTTGGCCAAGCTTGGTCCGAGCTCCCCGGAGGTCCCACACGAAGACCCGGTCTTAACAGGGTCATCACTTGGCACCTGCCAGCCCTATCCTCTACTGGTCTCTAACTGACCCTGGATGTTGTGTAGTATGCAAGCCACTTCATTTCCAATGTTGTTCCAAAAGCAAAATAGGAGCAGAGTCTGGAAGTCTGGAAGTCTGGAGTCATAGGAGTGGAGTTTGGAACTCCAGAAGTCCAGAACTTCAAAAGGGTGGAAGTGGAATGTGGAACTAGGTCAGAGGTGGAAAACAAGGTGTCCCCAGACAATGTCCAGCATACACAAAAAAGGTATAAGGAGACCCATTTATGGTGATAATGTCATGATTGACTTTGACAAAGAAGCAGATCACAGATACAGTGGGAGCCATTTTCTGGACAATGTAGTGGAAAAATGGTGATCCTGACAGATAGGATCCCTTACTATGAGGGTGTTACATCCACACTTCCATTTCTACTTTCTGCACTATTGCTTCCATTATGATTATACCTTTACTCAGTCTCTGATCCCCCTGGACCCTCCATCTGCAGGAGTACCCTGTTCTTTGTGGAACATTGTCAGGATTGCCATTTTTTCAAGATATTACCAAACAATCGTGCCACCCACAATCCTTGCCATCACCAAAATATCCCATCATGCTGCCTTCATGCACAGATCACCCCCACTCTATTCTCTATTCACTGAATTGCACATTTGCCAAGTGTCCATGTTGCTCTATCATTATTCATGCATCCTACACCAACCCTGCATAATGCAGGGTTATCATATAGAAGCATAGGCGGTGTATTCCCACTAGGTCACCCTGGCTGATCCTATCATGAGCCTTGCTGCATACAGGTATACAGTATCTTACCCCTTTATCCATGCCACAGTGCAAGAAGTCAGTCTGCCACACCCATGCTCTCCCTCATTTGCTCCCCCCTGCATCCCTCATTTACTATAAGTACTTTGCTTTTGCATGTATACTCCCTAGTTCAATTATCATACATCTACCTTGTTATTTGACCTCTTACTTGTAGAAAAAACCTCAGTAAACTATCCACTGCAACATTGGTAGTTTTACTTATTGGTGAGCTTGAACCTTTGATCTTATTTGCTATGCCCCCTTTGGGGCATTACCAAGACTGCTATTCGCAACACTTTACAGGAGCGTTCATATCAGTGAAAGGAACACCTGAACTGGGGTGGCCTTTCCTTGTAAATGTGCATGGTTCATTGCATACTCCTCTTGGGTTATTTGCTACGACCGTAGGCCCATGTTGGAAACACACTGACATTACATCTTTATCCCAAAATCCAATCTTGACAAACATCTCCATTCCCTTATCAACAAATGATGGGTACCTCTTTTTGATATCATGCTTACATCCCTTCCCCTAGGCCATGATCCCTGACTCCATTCTTGATCTGCATTGTGTACCTCTTCTGCTCCAACTTTGAGCTCCTTTCTCCTACCTATTTACATGTACACTCTAGTATATAAGCCCCTGTATTTGTACTAGTTATTGCAGTTCAAATATCAACTACATTTCATGTTAACTGTGTCCATAGTGTTCTTAGTACACTTCCATCCTTGCTTCCACACTACTACATGTACTATAGGGTGATGCTACATTACCCCATCACCCCATTCTGAAGTCTTGGGACCTTGTGATTGTTCAAGAGGTGCAGCACATAAGCTGAAGCCAAAGTCCCTTGCAATCCATCTTCCATCTTCTGCCCCTAATGACACATCTGTAACAGAGGGAAGAGATACTAATGATGATAGTCATGCTAGCACAAGTCCTCAGCTGGTTTTTAATAGCTACATAAGATACATACCTAGTACAAGTCCTCAGAGATCAAGATGAAGGACTATGTGCTGGCACAGTGTCTACTACATACTATTAGTGCTCAGGAGCAATTAGCAATGTTCAGCAGTTACCAAAAAAGGGAATAGAAAGTATAATAGGATTGTAAGAGAAACAATAAGAGGAATAGTGAAGGATAGTAGGAAACTATATATAGGAATAAGAGAACCCTGACACTTACCTCTGATGGTATATCCTTCTTTTTTGTCCAGTGAATTCATTTCAAATTTGTGTTTGCACTTTTTAGATGGTATCAGGAATGGATTCCTGCTTTGGAGTGATACACTAGTATCCCACAGTGATCCTTCAGAATCACAGAGTAATGATCATCCTTCAGGATCCTGATAGATTGTTAAGACTGGGGTCTACGTGTGGGACCTCCGAGCGAGCTTGTTGAGCTCAGGCCAAGGGTGATAAGTAAGGGCATGGCTTCAGCTTATGTGCTGTGCCATCCACTATCACATGTGCCCTTGATTTTGGAGCAAGGTTGGATAAGAGGAGCAGAAGGACTAAGAGAGAACAGAGTGAGAAGCTAGTAAATGGTTCAAGGGTATCTAAGTTGATTTGAAGCTCAGGGATGGATAAGAAATGGGGTTCGGGGGAGTGGAAGATGGGGAACGGGGGTCAGGCTTGGGCTTGGACTACTTCAGGAAGGGCTTGGATAAGGTCAGGCTCAGGGTATGGGCTCGGGGTGGGGTTAGTTGCTGAATATGGTTATTGGAGATCTGTGAGGGACCGGATCATAACACTCGGGGTATGGGCTCAGGACAGGGTTAGTTACCAAAATGGTCGCCAGAGATCCACAAGGAACTGGATCATAACATAGATCCTGAAAGATAATGTCTCATTAATGATCATGCTGTGATAATTCAGGGTGGATTATAATTATAAATACTGATACATCATACCAAATCCTGTGGGATCACTTGTTAAGACCGGGTCTTCGTGTGGGACCTCGGGGGAGCTTGGACTGAGCTTGGACGAGGAGTACTAGGGAGGGCTGGGCTTCAGCTTATGTGCTACGCCATCCACTATTACACAAGCCCTTGATTTCGGAAGGAGATCAGGACAAGAGGAGCAGAGGGACTAAGAGACAATGGAGCAAGAAGCTAGTAAAGGGTTCGAAGGGTATCTAGTTGGATTTCTGACTGAAAAGTGAAGTACATACAGAGCGAGACTTATATACGGGGGACGGAGGGACAGGGTTGGACAAACTATCTAAGGGATCATAATGAAGCTCGGGGACGGATGAGAAACAGAGTTCGGGCTCAGACTCAGACTACTTTGGGACGGGCTTGGGTAAGGTCGGGCTCGGGGTATGGGCTCGGGACGGGGTTAGTGGCCAAATATGGTCACCGGAGATCTGCAAGGAACCGGATCATAACAGACCCCAATTGTAGTTGGGCTTAGTATAATATGGGCTCACTGGAAGTAAGGGACCTTAGACTTTTCTCTTTGGTTTTCCCTCTGCCAGGTGAGATCCCCCTTTGTTATATATCCTGTTGATCTATGTATTCTTTTGGTGTTCCCCTCTGCCAGCCTGTGTGATTGCATGATTGCTGCAGAACTCAAGGGTTGCCCTTACAGACATTATATTTGCCTGGCTGAAATCCTACTTTACCTCCATTTGTACAATCCATGCATTCTGCACTTCTGGTTCCTTCTTCCACACTATTGCTTCTGTTACCACAATACCTTTACTCAGCTCTCCAATCCCCACAGCCCCACCATCAACAATGATACCTTGTTCCTTGTGGAACATCTGTGTCCCCTTACTGATGGATGATGGGTACCCTTTTAGATATCATGCTTACATTCCTTTCCTATGCTATGATCCCCAATTCCATTTGTGGTCCACATTGTGTACCTCTTCTACTCTGACTCAGAACTCATTACTCCTACCTACTTACATATACCCTCTAGTATATAAGCCTGTATTTGTACTAGTTATGGCAGTTCAATTATCAACCACATTTCATGTTAACCTTGTCTGTTATGTTCTTAGTACACTTCTGTCATTACCTCCATGCTTTCACACTTCCACACTTCCACACTTCCACACATACTATGGAACTGTGCTTCTGTGAGGGCAACCTAAGCAGGCGCTCTACACTCAAGTGGTGCACTGGTGAAGGGGAAATCCTAAGTCATATACAACTAGATACAACACAACAGCATACCTGGCAAAGGGGCAATCCTAAGAGAAAACTCTGAAGATCCCTTTGCCCACTAGCTAACAACCATATACTTTGGGCATCATAACTCCGCACCTCCAAAGCCTGAGTCACCTAAGCCACAGGGGTGCCAAAATACAGACAGGGCCAAGGTAGGTGTTCAGGAGCTGCTAGTAGAACACCCTGTGACACTCTGGGGGCAAGAGGCCTGTTGCTAAAGCAATGACTGGTGGGCTTGACCTTGGCTGGGGTGTGTATGCCTTGCATGCACTTTGCAGGACTTTGGCAGGGCATGGGAATGTTTGCATGGAGTCGAACATAGGGTGCAAGGACTTCACAGGAGTTCTCAGGAGTTTGAAGGACTCTGCAGGACTTTGCAGGACTTTGCCAGAGCTCCCCTCACATCCACTTTGGCAAGGCTGCAAATACTTCGCACACACTTTGCAGGACTTCGCAGGGTGTGGGAATGTTCGCATGGAGTGGAATGTAAGGTGTGAAGGCTTCGCAAGGAGTTCACAAGGATTTCACAAGCTTTGCAGAGGTTCCCCTTACACTCCCCCTCATCCATTCCCCCCTGCATTTGCTATTACTATAAGTACTTGTCTTCTGCATATATATTCCCAATTATCATATGTCCATATTATTTGATTTCATACCCACAAAACCTCTTGTTGAACTATTCCCCTCAACATTCATAATCTTACTTATTGGTGAGTTTGAACCTTTGATCCTGTTCACTATGTCCTGCTAGGGACATCATCAACATTACTATTTGCAAGACTTTACTGAAGTATTTGAATTAGCAAAAGGAATGCCTGTACTGGGGTGACCTTTCCTTAAGACTCACACAATTCTTTATATGATCCACTTGGGTTCTTTGCTATGACTGTAGGCCCCTATCAGTGCCACAGTATTTGGCTCTCACCATCTGTAGAGCTAGTCTACCAGTTGTTTTATTCACTGACACTACTCATTCACCCTAAAATCCAATCTTGATAGTATTCAAGCATGAGATCAAAGATCAAAGGGGGATAAGCACATAGTAGATGTATGATAATCAAACTAGAGAGTATACATGTGGAGTGTTAAGACCGGGTCTTCGTATGGGACCTCGGGGAGGCTCGGACCGAGCTTGACCGAGGAGTACTAGTAAGGGTTAGGCTTCAGCTTATGTGCTGCGCCATCCACTATTACACGGGCCCTTGATTTCAGATCGAGGTGGGACAAGAGAAGTGGAAGGACTAAGAGACCAAGGAGCGAGAAACTAGGAAATGATTCGAAGGGTATCTAGTTTGGTTTCTGACTGAAGAACGAAGTACATACAGAGTGAGACTTATATACGGATAACCAAGGAAACAGGGTCGGACAGAACTAACTAGGGGAATCAAGGAGTTCGGGGACGGAGTATAGGGAACGGGCTCGGGCTCGGGCTCGGACTACTTCGGGACAGGCTCGGATAAGGTCGGGCTCGGGGTATGGGCTCGGAACGGGGTTAGTTGCCGAATAAGGTTGCCAGAGATCCGCGAAGGACCGGATCATAACATGGAGGTTGAGTATTTATAGTAATTACAAGTGCAGGGGGGAGTGAATGAGAGAATAGGATGGTGAGGGGTGAGACAATGAGTGTATATCTTGTACTGAAACACAGATGGATGGTGAAACTATGGATGAATGTGGCTGGGTTCATGATGGGAGCCTTGTCAGGGGATACCTCATTTTCTGCTTCTGACCTAGTTCTGCATTCCACTTCCACACTTCTGAAGTTCTGGAGTTCTGAACTCCACTCTGATTCTGCTTTTGGAACAGCTCTGGAAGTGAAACAGCTCATGTACAACATCCAGGGCCAGGTAGGGATTGTTGGAGAGCAGAGTCAGAAAGTGTCAAGCAATGGCCCTCACCATAGTCAGGCATAGTATAACACAGGCTCAGTAGTGGTGGGGAACCTTAGACTTTTCTCTTTGGTTTTCCCCTCTGCCAGCCTATACAATTATGTGATCTCCATGGCATTCAAGGGTTGCCCTGACAAGCCTTTTGTGAGTCCAAGTGGACAGGTTTCAGGTGTGCTTTTTTTCAATGCCCCTGTATTATGCAGGGTAGAGCATGAAGAAGGCAAAATGGAGGGAAAGGGGTCTATGAAGATAGTGATGGAGGCATCCAATGAACAGTAAACAGTGATGAGATGGTAGTCCCTCAGTAGGGGCAAGGGGGTCCAGCTCAGCAAAGTATGAAACCATGAAGAGGGTGAGGCTATGGTGTTTGCTGAACACTGCAAGGAAAAACACCAATCATGACAATAAGCCTTTGTATTCATACATAGTTCATTAGTTTGAAGATTAACTATACTTATGTGTTAACCTCTGTCTGTGTGTTCTTAGTACACTTCTGTTACTTCCATTACTTCCACTACTTTCATACTTCCACACTTCCATACATACTGCAGATCTGCTATTCCAATACTTATGTTACCCTCTGTTCTGAAATCCTTAGGACCAGTAGTTGTTTAGAGGTGTAGCACATAAGCTAAAGCCAAAGTCACATATGATCATACAATAATATCAAGGATCATGTATAATCACTGAGGATAACAGGCTGATCATTATTGATAATGCACAATCACTGATGACTATATCACAATAATGCCTGATCCTACATGATATTGATGTATAATGCAGGGTTTTGATAAATCATTCAAGATAAAAAGATAACATATGATAATGAAGTATGTGGGCAAATACTTCATGATCATCAAGAAAAACAAATTATCAGGTATGATGATGTAGTATCCTTTCAATTATTATGAGATCTTGTTTTATTGTCCAATATGGCCACTCAAAGCAAAATGCCTGCTCAAATCTCCATCAAAACCTCTACTCTGTTAGGCCCTACTGTATGGCCTACAGCTGTTCTCTAACAAAGATGCATGTCACTTGTTGTTTATCATATTCCACAAGATATTGTTCCCTGTGATAAGATCTTTTCTTCGTATCGTCCCGTTGCACTGTTTCAACTTCATACTGAGTAAGTAACTTGGCTCCCGATGACATCGTCTGAATGGGTCCGATATAGTCCACCTGTCTCGCATCTCCATCTACTTCAGAGGACATCTATAGCTAACCCGGAAATCCTCCACATGTGATCATACAGATAAATACAATCAGCTGCATGACGTTGATGATTCTGAAAAGACAGACGTTCTTGCCTGCACCGCCTTACCACCTGGGGCACGTGCGCGCGCGCCTCTCGTCGCTGCCCAAACATATCCATCGCATCACCTCGACATTCGCGGCTCACAGACTGATCTCTTGTTGTGCCGCAATCATATATGTTAGCGAGCTGTGATCGATAGAAATGAGCCATCGCAGTGGAGTGAATTGGAAAATATAGAGTTTACAAAGTGGGTGTTACTAGTCAAGAGGACGCGACATGATGCGTTTGGCGTTCTTTGGCTTTGACTAACTTCTCCAGCAACTCTGGGGCGAACCTAAGCAGATTGCTGACGAGCCGCAACTCCAGGAGGTGAAGCATGAGATAAAGTAGATTAGAAGTATGGACGCGTTGTGGACACCGGTGTTCGTGGTTGTATGGGTTGTGGGCGACCAGTAAGTTTTCGGACCGAAATCACGTGATGCAATATTGGCAGTCTTGGCTCCCCGCATCAGTGAAAAGCCAACGTATGGCAACAACCCCAGGGCCCAGGTCGTGGATCATTCCGGAGAACGGAGAGGACCGGCGTCGATCAGTACATTTTTGCCAGGGAGTTAGCGCCCGGCTGGGTGCTCCAAGGCCGAGATTTTTTGGGAGCGCCTGTCTACGATATAGGGGAGTCTAATCCAGAGACTACGCGCGGCCGGCATGCACTGCCACATTCGACCCTCAAAGGGGAGATTAAAGCCGAGTCTGCCAAGTATTCCCAGCTGATCGTACAACTTGCATCTCGCCTCCTGTAATTCTGAATCAGTTCGTGCATCGAAGGGTCGATGATGTGAATTTATGAGTTGGAGGATAGCCCTCAAAGCTCAATGAGGGCACCAACGCGTGGTAGCCGTACTGTAAATGAACACGTACCGCCGTCGGCCCGCATCACGAGCGTTTCCGGAGAAAATACGAAGCAGTTCATTCCAATACTTGTATATATATCAAATCAGAACGACGCCAGAATCAGACATACTTACCCGGGGCTAGGCCTATCAAGCACAATCACAGCAATCAAAGCCGGCCCAAGGTTGTTGAGATGAAGCCTTTGTCTTGTCAATGCTTTTGATAACCCTGTGTGGCACAGACATATACCGTATTGCCAGAGTGAAAGGGAGGTATCCGCTGGTATCCGGCTGTACCAGAAGTGCAAGCGCAAAACCACTGATCTCAGGCAGTCGGACCAACAATGACTGTGTTAGATCGACCCGACGATCTCTGGAGTCGGATGCCCACGATTTCGTTAACTTTGTCGTTAATATAGTGTACCGTCCAGATTAGAGTGTATTCATATACATCTCGTAGCCTCTGAATAGACAATATCTGTTCAGATCCACCTCGATCTAGGGAAGCATCTTCTCAGAATCCAGGAAAGGTCGAGCCGCCACAGCTTGACGAAGTTCTGGGAATACTGCATAGCCAGTATATTGTAATCACCGCTACAAAGACCATATCAGAGCTGCTGCGAGGTGAGCGCTTCTCCTTACGAAGGCATCCACTTTTCTGACCTTCTCACATCGATTCGTGGTCCGAGGATAGGGAGTCCCGGCCGGTACGTGACGTTACTATAGCAAGTGTCATAGCCTGTGGGAGGACCGTGAAGTTTGATCGTGAAGCCAGTTACGAGCTTGCCACGCCGTTGACTTGATGATGCGCAGCCTCTCACCTATACCTTAAAGTCAAGGGTTCGATGGGTCGTCCGTCAGTATACTGAGACTTTCAATCCAAACGAATGGAGGGACACTTCGAGAAGGAGCCAGATAACCTGCTGGACATAATATGTGCGTTGTATGCATTATCCTGGTTTGATCTGAAGCCATATTCCTATTATATAACCAGCGGGCCTCGAGCATGTGGGCAACTCGTCACGACACTTAATGAACCAGATGTCACTCGTCGGACCTCACACCGAGTCATGTGTCTCCCCTTTCACATTTGCACGGTCCTACGACAAAGGACCATATATAGTTTCAGCACCATTTATCCCCGATCCAAGCTTTACGTGTTCTAACGAGGCCATGTCAACTAATATCGGTCTGTCATTGTTCTTATACACATCCAGTGGATGTCTAGCAACCACTCACGGATATTGCTGTAGGATACGACGGGATCTTGTATCAAGAAGTGTTGGACGTTCCACAAGAAACAGGTGCTGTCTAATCACTTATTTTGCACCTATATTTTCTCACATGTATCATTTGCACCAAGACCTGCCTACCAGTCTCAGCGAACACGAGCCGCCGCGACTAGCCCAGGGTATGGATGGAATAGAGAAGGTACCGTTTCGCTTAATGTAATTCTTTCACTAAAGCAACCATGTCCTCAGCACACGTCGTTCTTTTCCTCAGCATCATCCACACAACAACCTTGCCACTCGAGCTGTGGTCACTATTAACGAACGCTCTCGACTGAGTTAAGGTCTGCCGACAAGTGGCTGAAGTTGTGCAAGGTCAATGGCAGGAGGGCATATGATTGCCTTTGGGAGGGTTGCGCCAAAGAGCCCTTCGATCGCAAGGTGGGAGCTCGTACGCACGTGCTCATGCACCTGAAAGTCAAACCATTTGGGTGCACCTGGTATGTGGACTGAGGTGAATGGTGCACATCGCTGACTCTGATACAGTGGGCAGCAGTTCAGCTCGCGAGGGGCGGTCAAGAGACACTGCGATGCCCAGATACCTTCGTTCTCGTGTAACGTGTGGTGAGACCTGCAGCTTAATCTGAGTACACTCACACGAGGGCGTTAATATGTTCTATAGTCACCGATATTTCACGAGGAAGTACAATCGGAACCTTCATCAAATACAATGTGCTTCACGCTCGGCAATAATTTCATGCTCTCGAATGTCAAGCGACGTGACAAGCAGTGGTCATTCCTTTGGTTGAGATCCCTTTTTATTCTCTGGCTGGTCATAACTTATCATAAACCAACTCAACCTCCGAGACATCTGACTGTATCATTGCCCATTCTCCTATCATTATTCACCGTGGATCCTAGAACACATTCTTTGATAAGTTGCATTATTTAACACTAATTGTATTAAATAAGTCTTTCCCCTTCGATTTCCGTATGCTTCCTCTCACTATGTATCCCAAGAATTGTTCATATTTATGATATGTTAGTCTTTGAATTGGACATCGCACTTAAAAGCTCCTGTCAAATTCCTTAGCCACGCGATGGAAGGCTTAGGCAAGGTTATAAGGGACTCCGGCGCCTAGCGAGGCCGCCATGAAAAAAAGAGATTGGGACTGCCGTTGTCAACACAAGTACATAAATAATCTGCGAGGTGCGGGTCGGGTACAAGAGGAGAAAGAGAGTCGATACCTGACAATGACACATGGTAGTAAAAAACCCAGTGGGAAAAAGTGTTTATGCCATGCAGGGATATGAATGAAGGGTAACAGAGGGAGGGGAAGTGAAAGCACAGACTAACTGTGTCTGAGTTTAGTAGGTGTGTGGCAAGCAAGCCTAGAAGCAAAATTTACATGTGTGAGGATGGGTGTGCATCACAAGCCAGTGAGGGGCAAAAAACCCTGCAAGGTGGCTGCTAAGTAGGCAGGAGTGAGACCACTGACATAAGGTTTATGCAAGTGCTGACATGTCCTAGCAGGATTCAAGCCTATGTGTGTAGCTGTGTTCAGCAGAACTAGTGTTAGTTTAGCAAAGAGGTAATGTATACCTTGGACACATAGAATGCATAGGAGAGGACAGAACAGACAGGGAGGTGACCCAACTGCATGTGTGGGGTCATGGGTGACATGTGAGGCTAGAACCATCAGTGTGATGACAAAGCCAGGAGTGCAGGGGTGGAAATTGCCTATGTAAGAACATACCTGTCTAAATATATGTGATGTTAACATATGACAGGAAGTTCAGCAATTCATACTCTGTGTAAATTAATTGTTTTCTATTTATAAATAAACAAATATCACCTCTTGGTGGTGACACATGTGAGTTCAAGTTCAAACACTTACACTAGTTCAGTGTCACCTTGTAAATAATTATCTATGCTATACTATCACCAATCAGGATGTGGATCACTTGCACATTCCACCACCCCTGGAACATTTGGGGGTGCCAAAAATTATTGACAATTATGATTAACATATTAAGAATATAACTACATTTTTTTGATGAAAAAAAGCAGCTATGTTGGAAGATGGGGGGCTATATATGCAGGCAGCACATGCTTTTAGCCCCCCTATGTGGTTATTCAGCCTTAAAATAATTGGTAAAAATCATATTTCACATATTGTATGTAAAACACATTATATACATGATGCCGGTCTTAGTACACTGCCTGGATAGCCAGGTTCACTTTCAAGCATGCGGAGTGTGACAGCCCGGCAGGCTGTGGCGAATGTTAACAATTGTGACCAAATGTGACCAAAAATCACTGGTATCCTGATCCACATCCTGTCTCGCACATTGGATGTCTCTGGCAACACGAACTCTGACTTGTTTGGTAATAAAAATTGATAGGCATATAATTCACATGCAATTAAAGATTCTCACAAATTTTTAAAAAATTATTCCAAGTATCTAATTATTTATTAATAAAATGAGGAAAGTGATCCACATCCTGATCGGTGATAGTAGGTACAGGACCTATTTGATTTCTCCTATTTCTATGTTGCATATTATCACATTAAGTAAAACATAAAGTAATTCTATAAGTAGGTTGTCAATGTTAGTAGAAGCCTGAGGATGCTTAGCATGTTCTTTCATTGATCTTGCCATATGATAACTAAGCATTATGAGTATAAGGCAGTTGTCATGATCTGATTATTCCTACCTGTCTCCCAACAAAAATACCCCCTCAGCTCTTTGCCAGTTCACCATTTGCCATTGCTGTCTTTGCTCATCTATATTCAGATTTGTCTCCATCAATTCCTGCCCCCATCCTTTAAAGGCCTCCTTGACATCATCTCGATGTTGTAGAGAACAGTGAAGGACAGTTATTACCCTTTTTTTGAGCTCCAGATTGATTTGCCATCATTAACTCTGTATCCACACAGACTCTGTGGTTAGATCACATATACCTGGGCTTCATTCCTCACATCCCTACATTGTTCACAATCCATTCAAGATGTCCAATCATATCCAAGAGTCAAGATTGGATTTTAGGGCAAGTAATGTCAGTGCATCAATGAACCATGAACTACATGAATAATTATAGAGCATGTGAATATAAAGGTGTGCAGTTAGTGAAGCTCTATGGCTAGAGGAATAGTTCAAAGTGACACTGACATGGGTCTATGGTCATGGCAAGTAACTCAAAAATATTACATGGATTCTCATGTGGGTCTTCAAGGAAAGGTCACCCTAGTGCAGATGCTCCTTTTACTGATCCAAACACCTCTGTGAAGTGTTGTCAGTCTCAACAACACCTAGTGAGATATAGTGAATAGGATCAACAGTTCAAACTCACAGATAGATAAGACCACTGGTATTTATGAGAGGTGTTTCAACAAGAGATGTGTGAGACCAAATATCAACGAAGGTTGTACACTAGGTAGACATATGACAATTGAACTGGAGAATATATATGCAGAGGTTGTGTACTTATAGTAAATGTGGGTGTGAGAGGAATAAATGGGAGGCACCAAAAGGGATGGAGCAATGAGACTAATTACAGGTAAACTGTGTGTCATGATCACTTTTTTACCATGCCATGTTCAGTGAACAACTCTTACTCCATACATGATGTGCCACCTCAGTGAAATCAATTCTAACACCACTATTAGGAAATGACCATGTTGCTCTCATTCACTGTTCACTAGACATCCTATTTACCATCACTACATAACACTTTGCTTCTATTCACCCCATTTTCCCCAACCCTGTATTGTATGGGAGTATCAAATGGGAGCATGTGCAATGGTAACCATTTAGTCTTACTGGAGAAACCCATCGTGAAACCAGCCACATTTATCCATAGTTTGACCATTCATCCATGTTTCAGTGCAGTTTACATGTAATTAGTCTCATTATTCCATCCATCATATTCTGTCTCCGATTTGCTCCTCTCACACCCACATTTACTATAAGTACTCCACCTTTGTATGTATATTTTCTCTAGTTCAATTATCATATGTCTACCTATTGTACACCCTTCCTTGATATTTGGTCTCACACTTGAAAAGCTCTCTTGTTAAACCACCTCTTGTAACGCCAGTAGCCTTACCTACCTGTGAGTTTGAACTGTTGATCCTATTCACTACATCTAGTGAGGGGTGTCATTGAGACTGCTATTTGCAACACTTAGCATAGGTGTTTGGATCAGGCAAGGAACACCTGCACTAGGGTGACCTTTCCTCAGAGACTCATATGATAATTCACATGATCTTCTTGGGTTACTTACCACAACTGTAGGTGCATGTCAGTGTCACATTGAATTATTTCACCAATTACAAAGCTAGTCCATGTTTTCATTGATGCACTGATATTACTTATTTGTCCAAATTTTGACACTGTGCTGGAACATGGAGAAAGGGTTTAAGTATAGATGATGTGGCTGATGTCATGATCCACATTTTCCTTGCAAGGTTTAGTGAATGAATCTACCCCATATGCTATGCAATGCTCCAGTACTAGTCTCTTTGCCACACAAACAACTGCATTATAGACCATCCACATAGAAGGACCATTGCATGCAGGCTAATAGGTATTATTCCTGTTAGTGAATCTTTATTGGAGGTCCAGAGGTCCAGAGCTTCAGTGTTAGATCTTAGGGATCTAACAGGGTACCTTTTTAAGATATTATGCTTATGTCCCCTTCTCTATGCTATGATCCCCAAGTCTGTTTGTGATCTGCACCATGTACCTCTTCTTTTCCAACTTGGAACTCATTACTACTACCTACTTACATGTACCCTCAAGTATATAAACCCCTGTATTCATACTAATTACCTTAGTTTGAATATTGACTACAATTTGTGTTAGCCTTGTCCATTGTGTTCTTAGTACACTTCCATCACTACCACAGAACTGTGCTCCATTACCTACTTGTCACTCCATTCCAAAGTCCTGGGACCTGGTAAATGTTTGAGAGGTGCAGCATATAAGCTGAAGCCAAAGTCCCTTCCAATCCATCTTCCATCTTCTAGCTTACACATCCATAATAGAGTGCCACAGAGATTACACAATCATGTGGGCTGGCAGAGGGGAAAACCAAAGAGAAAAGTCTAAGGTTCCCCACTGCCAACAAGCCCATATCATACTATGCCCAACTACAGTCAGGGCCATTACTTGATACCTGCCAACCCTGCCCTCCACTGATCCCTACCCAACCCTGGATATTGCATGGTACACAAGCTGTTTCACTTCCAATGCTGTTCCAAAAGCAGAGTTAGAGTGGAGTTTGGGACCACAGGAAAGGAGTTTGGAACTTTGGAACTTCAGAAGTGTGGAAGTAAATTGTGGAACTTGGTTGGAAGTGGAAAATGAGGTGTCCCCGACAATCATAAACCCAGCTATATTCACTCATCATTTCACCCTTTGTCTGTGTTTCAGTGTAGTATCTGTAATTAGCCTCTTTCTTCCATCTTATTCCACTCCTCTTATTTGCTCCCCCCTGCACTCATATTTCCTATAAGTACTATACCTCCACATGTATACTACTTAGCTTGATTATCATACATCTACCTCATGCTTAGCCTCCTTTGATCTTTGGCCTCAGGCTTGAATACCTCTCTTGGTGAACCCTCTCTTGTCACCTTAATAGTTGTTCCAACCAGTGAGCTCAAACCTTGACTCTGTTCTCCCTGTCTTGCATCAGCAAGACTAAACAGGTGAACATCTCATGTATTCACATTTGATGCCCCTGCATATTGTAGGGTAGGTGCAAATAGTGGGAATCCCAGTGAACAGGTGTTGTGATAAATAATATATTCATATATTCCCTGAGTTGAACTATTAACACCTCACTATTATGTGATCACTAATTCACTGTTACACCAAGGTAATTTTATAATAAAGTCAATATAAAATAATATTTTAATAAAACCGATGTTTTGTTATGTTGTCGACATGGCACCAGATGGGGTGCATGTGTTGATGACACAGGAGATCATGTGGTGTGGGGTAACACTCGGCCTCAGGGACAAACTGGGAGCTTAGCTCAGTGATGTCAGAAAACAAAAATATTTGTTGTTTGGGCAATTCTGGGTGGAAAAGTATTTGGTTTTGAGGGCCTAGAACTGTAGTAATAACTAAATAATTTCTATGATGTTTTGGGGCTGCCAGAAACAGCGAGTAGAGGTCAGGAAATATTCTCTTGGTGGATTTGACAAGTAAATATATGGATTTGTGCAAGATAAAAGTTCTGGGTAATATTTTGTCACAGGTTTCGTCTAGGAACTATTGGAGTATTTATACTGGAACTATTCTAAAAATATCTTCGAAGCAGAATAAAGAGTAAGGCGGAAATGAGTTGCAGGGATGGATATGTCAAGATTGGAATTTAGGGCAAAGATAGAACATCAGTGTAATTCCGACATGGGCCTACAGTCGTAGCAAATAACCCAAGAGTAGTACACAATGAATTGCGCATGTCCTTGAGGAAAGGTCACCCCAGTTCAGGTGTTCCTTTCACTGATCTGAACACTCCTGCAAAGTGCTGTGAATAGTGGTCTCAGCGATGCCCCCAAAGGGGCATAGCAAATAAGATCAAAGGTTTGAGCTCACCGTGAGCACAACTACCAATGAGGGAAGTCGTTGCACTAAGGTTTGTTCTACTAGTGAGGGGTCAAATAATGAGGTAGACATATGATAATTGAACTAGGGAATTTTGTTATAAAACTTGGAATAGAAAATAGACGGAATATGTAGAACAAAGACCGAACTGGCGGTAGGGGCAAAAAAGCATTAAGTATATTTTGTGTTATGCTAACTATAAGTAATAGTCCGTAGTCTTTAAAGGAGTAGACATGTGAAAAAACTAGAGCCCCTGGTTTGTTAGGGGTCGACTTCATTAGCTAGATGAAGTAGAATAGAAATAAGAGTGATCTGATCAGTAGTGATAAAAAAGAAAAAGAACTGACACTATAATCTGAGTAGTGTGCTATGCATCTGAATGCGCCTCATCTCTAACTATGCACAAATGTGCGCCTCAGATAGTACTACATATATAAATGTGCCTCGGTGAAAAGTATGAGCTGATAAAGCAAGTTGTAAGATCAAAAAGTCCATGAAGGGAAATTGAATGATAAAAGAGAATGAAAGTTCGGGCGGCGTCGTCATGCTGTTACCAAAGTAAACAGAAATCATCAAATAATAACAATTTTACATGTGGAATCAAAGTACTTATGGTAAAGGGCGAATGCAGGGGGGGACGGATTGAGAGGGGTGAGAACACCATGGAGTTTAGGGTATGAATTATGACATGGAGTCAGGGTCAAACCACCTTGATGGGGCACAGCGACGGATGGGGTCTGGGAGTGAAACCCATCGGTTACACTGGGCTTCTGGTCGTCCTTAGTGACCCTGCATGCTGCAAGGGGACTGTGAATGATGCGAAACGAGGGTGAAGGATTGTGGTACAATGGTGAAGATCATGTTCGGCAACAAGCGAATAGGAGTGAGATTGACGATGGAGTCCTTTCCAATCTTGGCATGATGGAATAACACTAGGGAGGTTGACGGAATTTGCTGGACTCAGGATGTGGAAAATAGCAGTCATGACAGGATGCATGCAGGCATGGTGGAGCAAATATTCCCTGCTCATGTTGAAACATTGGATGAACAGGGATACTACCTAGGATGTTTGGGGTAGAATACTTCTAATGGATTACAATGGCAATTAATAGGTAAAAGGATGGAAGAAAATAAAACAGAATAAGCTTGTGAAAAACCTTTAATATAGATTACTATTTTCTGGACCTGTTTTGTGAGTATCCAATTGAGTGAGTGTATGTGATACATCACTCCTTCTAATTTCCATGGGTTCCAAAGTCTCCATGCAGTAATCTCCATGCTGTAACAATATATTTTGTTATACCTGTTCCACCGGAGGTTTGGTGCTTATGTAAGCCAATCTAGCAGTCATGTGGGGTAATGACATATGTGAGCCGATCCATGATCCGGTCTCAACTCCAAAAAGATGTCATATGCATCCCAAGGAACATGTTCCAGAGAGGGAGGAGACTGATTGAAATCATCATCGATCATGCGCATCAGATCATTGGACACTACAGTCAATGGAAGCTGTCAAACTACATTCAATGATCATACTGGTGGCCCAGCATGGCTGCCGACATAGAAGCCTTCTGCATGTCATGTGGAAGATGCCAGACAAACACATCCAGCACAGCAAAGCCTCAAGGACTTCTACATAGCCTGCCCATACCAGACAGCCTATGGCAATCCATAGGGATGGACTTCATGGGGCCCCTCCCTCGATCCTATGACAAAGATTACTTGTTAGTAATAATTGACTGGCTGACATCGCAAGTCCATCTCATGCCTACTACAACATGAGTCACTGCATGAGAATTAGCCTGGCTATTCCTCAAGGAAGTAGTTGTCAAGATCAGAATTTAGGGTAAAGATAGAATGTCAGTGTAATTCTGACATGGGCCTGCAGTCGTAGGAAATAACCCAAGAGGAGTATGCAATAAGTCGCGCACTTCCTTGAGGAAAGGTCACCCCAGTTCAGGTGTTCCTTTCACTGATTCAAACACTCCTGCAAAGTGCTGCGAATAGTGGTCTCAGCAATGCCCCTAAAGGGGTGTAGCAAATAAGATCAAAGGTTTGAGCTCACCGATAGACACAACTACTGATGAGGGGGTAGGTCATTGTACTAAGGTTTTTTCTACTAGTGAGAGGTCAAAATAGCAAGGAAGATGTACTGTATGATAATTGAACTAGACAATTATACAGGTGAAGTAGAAGTACTTATAGTAAAAAGCAAGTGCAGGGGGGGATGGATCGAGAGGGGCTAGAACACTGCGGAATGGTAGCATGTGCTGGGACATGGAGTAAGGGTCAAACTACAACTTCATGGGGCATGGTGGCTGATGGGACCTAGGAGTGAAACCTGCCAGCTAGACCGGACTTCTGCTTGCACTTGGTGACCCTGCACTCCGTGGGGGATGTGAAGGATGCAAAATGAGGGTGAAGTATAATGGCATAATGGCGAATATAATGTTTGGGGACCAGGAAATAGGAGTGGGAGAGACTGCAGGAAACCTTCCCAATATCAGCATGATGGATGGATGCCAGGGAGATTGACATAATTTTCTTGGCTTGGGATGTGGAAAACAGCAGTCATGTCAGTAGTGAGACTCCATGGAATCCTGGAATCAATAGTTTCAGATCATGATTCCAAGTTCACATCCACATTCTGGTACAAACTACACCAACTAATGGGAACAAAGATTCTCATGTTGACATCATTCCATCCTCAAATAGATGGGGCAACAGAGCAGGCCAACCACTCCATCAGTCAGATCCTCAGAACAGTCATCCAGGATGACCAAAGGGACTGGGCTGACAAATTCCCCTTGGTGGAACTGGCACTAAACATTAATGTCAGCACCACTACTGGCATTGCTCCATTCAAGCTAAACCATGGATATATGCCTCATGTAGGCATCCCAGCCATGATTGAGACCAAGTTTAACAGTGTCAAACAATTCACCCAACCAGTGAAGTGGAACCTTATGGCAGCACATGACACAATACTAGAACACTGGGTCTCGCAGATGTTTCACATGAACAAGAAATATCACATGAATGAATTATACACTGCTGGAGACCTTGTATATGTCTTGACACAGAACCTGGCCCTCCCCAAAACCAGGGCCAGGAAACTAGTCCCTAGGTACATCGGCCTGTTTAAGGTTGTAAAGGCTCATAATGCAGCCTCTACAATAACCATAGAGCTGCCCCCTGAATTGTCAGCCAAACAAATCAACCCGATGTTTGTTAGGGGTTGTCCACAAATAAGCTACCTATTTATGAACAATTACTAGGTAGTTAAATAGTTCCAAATATCCTTAGAAAAGGTTGTACGAATATTTCTTTATTATGTTCACACTGGGTCCACAAGGTACAACAATCCATTGGTTGCTGAGCTAATATTTCCCACCATCATATGACTATCACATGACCTTGCCAAAGTAGTCACAGTCACATGACTATCACATGACCTTGCTAGTCACATGATTGTCACATGACTCTATGCTGAAATAAGATAGTCACATGATAATCACATGACCATGTTGATGGTCACCTGATTATCACATGACCATTTTTGAAATAAGGCAGTCACATGATAATCACATGATGTACTTAAGTGTGGGAAAATTTTATACTTAACCATGGATTGCTGTCACAAAGCTGTGACACCAACCAAAAAGGCAATAGCACCTTCCACAGCCTTCCAAAACCTTCCAAATCTTTCCTGGAGCTTCTCTAAGCTTCTCTGCCTTTCTTCACAGTGCCACAAGGTTCTAAAGTAGTTACATAAGCCAGATAGATGTAGCATAAATAGCCTGCAGTTCAGCAGTGAGGAATAGACAATCTTTTCACCCAACCATCACTCAGACACTGGGTAACCTGAAGTGTGACTTCAACACAGCCTTGTACTGAAGTACTGGCTACATTGGCTTAGTGCTACACTAAGATTGCAGCTCTCTGATTGGCTCTGAGAAGTACAAGAGTACTCTATTTTAATTGCAGCAGGCTCTGAATAACTAAGCTGTGAACAGTTAAGTTACTAAGAATAACTGATTAGTAATCCTGTACATTAGATGCCACTCTGAGCAGTGATCTAATAGTCTTGGTTATTAGTTAATCAATTCACACATTAGATTAGTAACTTAACTCTGAGTTAAGTGGGTTAATAGCCTTTTGAGTAATTGATCTTTCTTGGTCAATCAACACCTGCTATTATGATCTGGTGCCTCGCGGATCTCCGGTGACCCTATTCGGCAACTAACCCATCCCAAGCCCATACCCCGAGCCCGACCTTATCCGAGTCTGTTCCCAAAGTAGTCCAAGCCCAAGCCAATCCCCGTTCCCTATACCCCTGAACCCCATTCTTATCCATCCCTGAACTTCATTATGATCCCCGTAGTTACTTCTGCCCGACCCTGTTCCTCTGTTATCTGTATATAAGCCTCACTGTATGTACTTCGCTCTTCAGTCAGAAATCCAACTAGATACCCTTCAGATCATTTATTAGCTTCTTGCTCCATTTCCTCTTAGTCTCTTCGCTCCTCTTGTCCTAACTTGTTCCAAAATCAAGGGCACGTGGAATAGTGGATGGCGCAGCACATAAGCTGAAGCCGAGCCCTCACTAGTAATCCTCAGCCGAGCTCAGTCCGAACTCGCCCAAGGTCCCACACGAAGACCCGGTCTTAACACCTGCAGATATTGACCTAACTCAGGGTAAGTGTTTTGGAACCCTTCAAGACTTTGGTGTTATTGCT
>QFFB01022096.1:0-23817 GCA_003316465.1 Ramaria cf. rubripermanens
AGCAGGAGGGTGATTTAGGAGAGCATCCGTCTACGCTTCAGGACGGACCTGTCCCAGTGCAGAATGGGCGGGAACCATGCGTGGACTCTGACCGAGACTACATGTATACTGAGGTGAGCCGACTAATATCCCTCAACTTCAACCCTCCATTGCTGAGGCTGTCACGCTGGGGTTAGGGGTTAGGGGTTATCAGATTAACGCCTACGCTACCGTCGCAGGACATTGGCACGTACAAAAAGTATCACAATACTCCGCTTGTGCTCGCGGCAGCGATTGCATATGTTGTGACAACCCCACCCGGCTTCATCTCACCTTCAACTAGTCTACGCGCTCCACCCCACTTCCAACCGCGATAAATACGTCGCATGCACACAGCGACATAATTAAGCGAGGGCACGAGTTTAAAGGAGGTGCCCCAAAGGAAAGACGCTAGGAAAGGACTATTGTTTTCGTCGTCGTTGCTGCTGGTGCTTGTGCAACTCGTGGTGTTAGTAGAGTGGGTCCTAGCTTGACGAGATGGATGACAGGAATTCTTGTGCATGCCATAAATCCTCTTCCGCGACGCGACTCCTGGCTGTCTACCCGCAAGCGCGTGCCGCACATCCGAGTCGATCCAAAACGCAGGAGGAGCATGTACGTGCGACGCGCCTACCGACCCGAAACACAGCCGGGAGAAGGTGCGTGCGTACCGACCGAAACGCACGCAGCTGCTGCGGGCCTTATTAACATGCAGTCAGAAACACTCCACGAAGAAGCACAGACGCACCATCATCGATCCCTGGCTATCCCTCCAATGCACTCTGCATGCCGTTCCCCTGGGTGTCGTCCGTCTGCCCATCCGATATAGCACCTCACGCTGGGACAGAAAGAGTACGATGAGCGCGCCTTTGTGAGAGAATCCTAAGCGATGTTTAGCTAGGAGGCTTTGCGAGTGCGTGTGTTCGTTGCGTTGAGTTCGCTGTTTCGGGGCTAAGTAGTGGTGTTGGTTGCAGCGTAGTACACACCTTTTCCGTTACACCACGAGCCATGACAGCCGTTCGTTCATGTCAGGCCAGGGTCGAGTAGTAGGGCTAGTTAGAATCATACGCTACGAGCACCTGTATCCTGTCTGGGTACCTGTCGCACAGATGAACTAAGCCCGGAGCCAGGAGTCTAGCCCGAAATGGCACGCTCGAACAGCCGCTACAAGCGAGAGAATGGCTGGACACAAGCTGTCTAACAACACTTCGTCTGAGTGGTATGGAAATTTTTTGTTCACACCTTAGAAGTTCACCGACCTGGTGAGGAGCTCCAAAATTTGGGCCCTCATCGAGGAAATCTCCAAGCCAGAGAACTACAAGAAACAGGTAAGTTCATATATATAGTCTCATGGTGATGCATCGTTTGCTCACGGTCGGCGGTAACACGCTCCACGGGACAGAATACCCCCGCAGAGTCGAAACTGCCGTCTTCACCGTCTTAACCCGAAATCGTTCAAACCTATGGCCACCATACACGAATATCAACAAAATAACGGTGGCTTAGTGCACCAAGACCAAGGGTGACGGGTACGTGTACCATATTGTCCTCCCGTTTTTATATCCATGTTAACATTCCGTGAAAGAAGGAAGGAGACTTACCAGGAACATGCGAAGAATTGCACAAATAAGGTGGTGAGATCGTAGTGATGATGCTGTTGTACTTGAAAATGAAGAGCATTTGCACTTCTGATGATGCACAAAAGCTGTTGGGTTCGTGCCCAGCCAAGTTTTAAACGGTGGCGAAACATGGGCACTATCCACCCATAGAACGTAACTTATTTCCTGCCCTGAGCTCTGTACCATCATGGCCACACGTCCCAATGTATCCCCATGGATTTGAGACGTAAAACGCATGGGCTGCGGGATAGGTCTTATCCTTCCGGAGGACAGATCTTATATTATGGGAGACACGCTTGTGTGCTTCGAAAGCAGCACCATTTGCGCTGAATGAGACTAACAAGAATCGGACAAGGGGACTATCGCGGCGGGGGCCGCTAGCGTGGGCGGACTTATCCAGGCTGTGAGCAGACTCATCGTGTCAGACAGCGAGCACGCACCACCCTTCTCGACCGTGGGTTGTTTGTGGTTGTCGGTTAGGACTTTGCTGCCGCTACACCAGATGGAACAACTACTATAACTACTACGTCAGCAGCAAAGACATTTGAGAAACAGCTTGTCGAAAGTCAGTCTTGAATATATCTGCACGATGCGCTTCGGCTAATGCTAACTCACTATAGTCCAACTTGTGATCAAAGATTATAAGCATCCATCCAACGGGGGATGCATGAATGCATGACTGACTGAGAACTCAGGCGCTGCAAGGTCTTAATGGCCTTACTCGCCCTGGGCGGTCACGAAGTCAGTGTCTGGCAATAAACGACTGTGTATTGTAATGAGCGATACGAGCAGTGACATGGCCATCTGTACTCTATTTCATAATGAGACCATCCTCAGGGGGAGAGAGAAAGAAAGAAGAAACCATAAAGACAACAAAATATTCATAGGCAAATGAATCAGTAACGCAGCAGCGTCAAAAATCATGACGGTGTAAAGGTGCCGGTGAGATGGATGTTCCTCGACGAGCTTCCCACTTCGACAGTGAACGACCCGGAGGGTACAACCCATTTCTGCGTCACCACATCCCTGCATGCCCAATATATCCTCAGCGCCTGCAACTTGAAAATAGGCTACGGGTCTACTCACCATGTACTTATGTCTTTCAACCTCAAAGGCACCTGCACAAACTTTGTCTGCCCTCGCTTAATAAAGCTCCTATCGAAGCCACGCAAGACACGGGGTGGCTGGCTTGCGCTGGGTGGGAAACCAAGGTACACCTGACTGACCTCATTTCCGTCCACACCACCCGTATTCGTCACAGCGTACGTAATTGTCCACGCCGTCTGGAAGAGGTTGGCAGGTCCCCCCGGGGACGTCTGTGCGGGCGAGGAGAACGCGGGTGGCGCGGAGGCGGTCGAGGTCGCGTTGCCGGAGTGAGTAGATGTGCTGTTCGCGGTGGCAGTCGGCGTGGCAGTGGCATTGTGTGCTGCGGAGCCGGTTGCATTCGCAGCGGCCATGGTCGGTGAGGGCGTCGCCCCCGAGGCGCTGGAAGACGCCTGGTTGTTGCCAGATGAGACAGCTGGCTTCGGGACAGAAATCGACGCCGAAACGTTGGCGGCACGCTTGTGGTTCATCTGATCTCCAGAGCGGATATTTAGTCCATTGTACGCAAAGCTCGTATATCTAAGCCCAAATCCAAACTCGAAACGCGGTGAGATATTATGAGCATCAAAGTGGCTGCATCCAAGTGAAAGCGTTACTTGGGCCGTACCTACACACACGCACAGACCACTCACCGATAATCAATTTCCAACGCCTCCTGATAAACAATCTGCGGCGTCTGCGCGTTACTGGAATACAGTATATCCGCCCAATAATCCGTCCGAGCGCGCGCAATGGTGTACGGCAACCGCCCACTAGCGTTCACGTCACCAAACAGCACGTCCACGCATGCAGGACTGCGGTGACATTGGGGTGATCGATCCAGGACTCGACAAGCACGGGGCCAACAACGTGCTGCACAACGATGGTGTTGTTGCATACGGCGGCAGTGGCGCTGATCAGCGCTTCGCCGCCTTTCCAGAGTGTGAGGTTGGTGCGATCACCAGCATTGTTGTCCACGCTGATGTAGCCTAGGTCATTGCGAGTCAGTCAGCACTTAGCATGAGGATCCTCGCTAAGGAGGTCGCGACGCGCATACCTTCGCCCGAGTCCGCATTCACGAACACGAGACACCCCTTCAACAAGGTGTACGATTGTGGGATGCGGATTTTTCCGACACAGCAGTGAATTACAACTAGGAAGAACTTCTTTAATCCATATCGAACAATGCGTACCGTTCCGTATTTCAAACTATTTCTTCCTCGCTTGCCTTGAAACAGCTGGCTGTCGACTTCCAACACGCGGTCAGGCGCGATATGGCACGGGACAAGAAGGATATGACCTATAAAAGTTGTCTCTTGAAGGCTGCTCAACCATCCACAAAAACATAATGCATCCAATGCGTCCTTTTTGTTACGTACTCTCCTTCACGGTGGCCATGATGATGACTATCGTCAACGCGGGACCGGTTGTGTATACACAGGCCCACTCGTTTGTGACTGTCTCAGACAGTAGTAGCCTCGACCCCACCATTGTGAAACCCTTAGCCTGACTTCCGAGCCTCTGTGTATGCTCACATCTGCCCTTGCAGGTCATCCACGGGCGTGCTTCCGAGCCCGTGGTAGAATTTGCCGCTTGACATGCTGAATCTGTCGACTCAAACGTTTACTTGTAGGACATCGAGAGTCTTGCTACATCCCAAAAGCTTCCGAGCGGACCGAGCCCTGGCGTTGGGCATTAGAGGCCGCCGTCAGAACAATAAACTTGTGTACAACGAGTTTATGTGTACGCGCTGCCTTCCCGTTCTTGCCGTATCATTCGAGTACTACTGACCAGAACTTCCACATCCTTAAATTTAATTAGATATTCCACACTAACGAACCGTGAGATTTTGGTATCCAAGTTCTCAAACGATCCCTTAGACAGCGTCTTAATGCGGATGTAAAGGCAGAGACACCCGCGGTATTTTCTGCTGCGAGCATGGTGTGCGTTGTGTAACATCGAATACAATGGTACTATGACAAAATAATTAGCCCATCGTGGTAATCCGTGCAAGGGCATTGTAGGACGAGAACGAATTTGATCGATGGCTCGTTGGATCCTGAGCATGAAGACGACATCGACATCTATTAATACGTGCAAGGTTCATAATTACGCATCTAACATTACGCGAAACATTATAATACTAATGTACTCTCACCATGCTTAATTAGGTTGTGTTCTTTCACTTCCTCTGAAACCTGAGTCGTTGTGCGCTGTGTGTATATGCTGATGGGAGGTTGGTTTCAGTGTAAGGCAGGGGCGACACTACTCGCTGCCTACTACTATTTCTACATATCGTTTTGCACTACTACCTTTGAGCAGGGCTTACAAGCATCTGTTTTTTTTGTTTGCTATCAGGTATCGTGTCACAATAAATATGCAAAGAGATACGGCCTTAGACATGGCTGATGCAACGAATGATATCGAAGGTTAAGATTGGACTAATGTGTAACGCGTGGTAGATCGATCTGCAACAAGTTCTGTAGTAATGCGCTTAATTAATCTAGGACACCCCCATACTTTTGTGTGTTACCGATAAGAGAGTAGGGTTCTAATTCGCGCATACGGGAGATTTTTCAAGCCTATCTCCATCCCAGTAGCTGTAGATCCTGTAGATCATGGCCAGGTTGCGGATACGGAGGACTACATATATTTTTCGGAAATCATCTGTTAAATTTATATTTATCACGGTAGTAGGCCCTAAAATTAATTTTCATCATGTCTGGGTGGACAGTTAGCGTTCATGATCAGCTTCAAAATGGGCCGGATAATTTCCCCTGATTTTGAGCTTATTACGCCGCCCACTTGGGGGTATATACACCCATGTAGAAGTCTGCAGCTTAGGAAAGAAATACCAGATTTTTAATCACCCTCATGGCGCACAAATATACGACAACAGTGAGAAAACGATTGAGTGCCTGAAGGTTTCCATCCCAATGCACCCTCTGGGGAGAGGCGCCCAGGAGCAATTGTCCAGAGGAGACCCCTGTCCTCCCATCTCACAATAACTGCGGTTGTGCTTGTCAAAAAAGCTATCTGTATCCAGTGAAATGTCGTATTTAACATATCAAGATTACCTTGGTATGCTATCAACGTGCTGCATAATCATTCAGCGGTTTCCATCGGCCGTCTATATCAGAGAAGCCACTTCTCAGCAAGAATTTTTGCTGTCTACCGATGACTGGACAAGTAGATATTTGACGTATGTCTCCACAAAGTCAAATCAGCGATACGGTGCATAGTTGAAGCACCTGCGCTTCTGGTACATGTGTAACGGCACAATGTCATCAAACCAGGTTCGGCGACCCTTTCTTTGAATTGTATCTCGAACAGTGAGACATGATGGTTTACTTGGCAACTTTGATAAAGATTCGGGCGTAGTCAGAAGACCTTACTTAGGCAGCTATTTTCCGAAAATATAATCTGCCAGTGGTTCAGCAGGTTTAATCTTCGAATCTGATGGCTGGCGGCCGTTCTATATGGCTTCTGGGCGTGGTCACGTTAAATTATACAGATATAGATCCTGTAGTAGCGCTATGGCGCCCATCCCCAACTCCACTTGTTTCTTAATGAATGTAGAGATGAATGTAAAGACCACAGAAACTGTACATTGTGATTTTATTGGTATGGAATACAAGGAACTGCAAAAAGCATGTCAAACATATTTCCTTGCTGCAATCCACTGCTCACTTCCTAATGTGACATGTGCCACATTTCAACCGGTTGAGTTATCGCTACGTTGGTGATTGCACATGTGAGACATACTAGGAATCTGCTTCAACGGAGGCCTCCACACCACATAAGACCTAGCCTCGCCGCGAGAGAAAGCAACAACGCACGCGAATAGGAGAGTAAAGGAGCGCGCAGAACATTGTCGGACACGGAAAGGGCAGCGGGAAAAGGAAGGGACAGAACAGGGGAAGGCAGAGAGGAAAACAGAGACGAGGCCAAGAACATGACCAAGAAGGAAGGAAGCAACAAACAATATGACACGGCACAAAAAAAAACTTAAGACGATGCCCCTAAAAGCCGGAGTACGACCGTCAGCAAATGAGTGAGAACAGCAACGCCAAAAAAGAGAGAACGTACGCAAGGAATCAACGAGACACGAAAGGGGGGGAGGGGCACTCACGAAGGACCGCAGATGGAACGCGAGTATTTAAAGCACGGTCGGGCACGCTGGGACGGGCAGGTACCAGGCAGATACGGGAAATGGGAAAAAACAATTAGGATTATGATGCGCTGATCCGAGTGGTGGTAAGAAATCCGGGGAGCGGACAAAGAGTTGCTCAGACTCCCATACCCCCAAACGCCCCGTCCGGGGAATGTTAGGCGTCGTTTAGAGAGTATGGATATTTCTGTTGACTCATCACCATATGACCACAAAAGGATAATCATGTGTCTCACTGCGGGCCGGATCCTTCGCAAAATCAGCCCTGTTGACTCGATTTCAAACTTGAGCCGAAGGTATAATCATAAGTACGTGTGGTCTACATGTTAATAAGATACCCTGGCTGTTGTTTCCATCCGAGACCGACATGGACCCGTCGACTCCCGACTGTCGATGTCATGAGCTCCGAATCCGACCGACACGCTGAGGTAAAGTCAGGAGCTGTTCATGTTATCGAAGAAACTATCGGTAAGACTAGTCAGATCGAGTGTTGTACTGTCACCGTCGAGCGGGGTCAAAAGGGGGCAGACAGGCTGCATAGGTGTCTATGGGCTCTTATTTCGAGTTGTTTGGAAACTCTGGGGCCCCGTCGGCTGTAATTAGGTAAGTGATCGTGCGCTTGTGACGACATTAGGGCCCTTAAAAGCACACTGCCGGAGAGTCGAGATTCACACCTACCCCGCCACGACCTATTCCCTCTCACGTCGTGTGCCATGGCTTCGAAACCCAAGGCTTCGATCTCAGTCGGTCCGTCGACCCCAATGCTTACACCCCCTAAGCCCAAGCCTTATCCATTTTGGCTCGGGGGCGTCGCGGCCAGCATCGCAGCAAGTATCACACACCCTCTAGATCTCACCAAAGTGCGATTGCAGGCATCTGGAGACAAGGGGATGTTCCAATCTCTTCGGAAAACCGTTAGAACTGCAGGCGTTCGGGGGTTGTTCGATGGCATCTCAGGAACGCTGATGCGCCAGATGAGCTATTCTCTTTGCCGGTTCTGGGCGTACGACGAGAGCAAGAAGCTTCTGGGTGCCGGTAAGCTCGGTTTATAATAATCTTCACAGCATCTTGATACTATAAACGTGGATCACTGGTAGGTAAGAACGCACCCGCATACAAGCTTGCTGCAGCAGGCAGTATGGGTGAGTCTAGCCATGAATATTGTATTGCTATCGTTTATGTGCACACAGCGGGAGGAATCGCGGGTTTAGTTGGTAACCCTGCCGAAATCATCATGGTCCGCATGCAAGGTGACTTTGCAAAGCCCCCTGAGAAGCGTCTTAACTATAAGAACTGCTTCGACGGTCTGTTCCGAGTACGTCTCTCTATCTTTTATCTATACCTTTCCGTTCCTTATGTTATTTGAATCATGTCCTTGACACCCTCTTCACATAGATGGTCCGAGAAGAAGGTGTATCCAGCCTAGCTCGGGGCATGTCACCCAATGTGCTTCGTGCCATCCTTATGAATGCCAGTCAGCTTGCGTCGTGAGTGATTTCTCGTTCTTCTTCTAGGCACAATCTGTTGGGTCCCTTGCGCTTTCTCCTTCCCTTTCGCTCGGGGTGTGGGGTAGCATGAAGATGTCTTTCTATTATCAGGCATAGGTGGCGAGGCGGGTGTCATGGCTTGGCGGGATGCTGATGAAATATCCGGGTTATATTTATACTTCCGCTCCTCCACTTTCATTCCTTCCGTCTTCCTTTTCCTAGTCCCCGGGCCGATTCCCGGGAACATCTATCCGTCACCTCGAAACCCGTCTCTTAATACCTTGATGTGCCTTCTTAGGAATTGTATCATATATTTCCATCAGCAGGCTTCCTCCGTCTACTTCCCGCGGTCGATAGCCCGTTATTCTTGTGTTCACGCATATTTGCCTTTATTCATATCTATCTCGCCTATTCAAAGACTGACACACTTTGCTCAGGTACGATTATTTCAAATCAGAGCTTCTTCGTCATGATATCTTCGGCGACAACATCTACTGCCACTTCAGCGCGAGTTTCGCTGCTGTACGTACTTCACCTTTCACTTCTTCCAGCTATGCTGTCTTCGTTCTTATATTTGTTCACTTGACTATATGCATTATCCTCTTCTCTATGTTGAAGAACTCATCCTATTTCCAGGGCACTGTCGCAACGACGGTCTGCTCCCCGGCGGACGTGTTGAAGGTACAGCCGTCCTTCCGAATCAAGTTTAAACGAGTCTACCTCATTAATTATAACTCAATTTGCCTATAGAGTCGTATCATGAATGCCTCTGGGCCAGGGTCTACAGTGGGTGTCCTTCCGTTCTTCCTCCGAGTGCTTCTGTTGGTGATTCGCCGTCTTCTGACATATTCAATTGTGTGATTTCCATCGCTTTACCTTCCCACCCACACAACTTCACTGCATCATCCAGTCTACCCTCCAAGTAATTAAGAAATCCTTCGCAAACGAAGGGGCAATGTTCATGTTTAAAGGCTGGGTGCCCGCATGGTCGCGGCTCCAGCCCACGACTATCCTCATCTTCCTCACCTTCGAGCAGCTAAAGCGCGGTGTCGACGTGGCGCGTTCCAAAGGCCTGGACCTGTGAGACTAGAGGGAGCCCAGGTGATTCTTACTATGGTAAGCGTGGGGTGTTCTGCTTGGACAGGAACATTTGGAATGCGGTAATCAAGGCTTACGAGTTTATGGCCGGGGATACATAGATGCGTGGGTGGGCTTGGCGTATTGTATATGAAGGGTGTGAGGAGGGCGTGGAAAGAGGTGGATTTGTAGTTTCAAATTGTTGTAGGATGGACGTCATTCGTAGTCTGCACGTAAGTGTATCGTATTTGCCGTATTATGTGTAGTACTACAATGTGATGTCCTTGGTAGTGTTTAGCTTCAACTTTTGACGGCATGTGGGAGCTGAATAGGAGCTGAAAGGGACTGAGTTCCCAGGCGTGATGAATGAATGGTCATTCCATGAATAACGTTGATCAAGTCCGCTTAGCTCCTTGTTAAACTGCCGTACTTCTAGCAAATAGCATGGCAGGCCCAGTCTTACGTCGCATTACACCCAGATTGGCTACATCAACAATAGTGCACATTAATGAGGTGGTTGTGATTATCAGATAATGAATACGAACCGGGACGTCTCTCCCAACTATTGGTGTTTCTATTTTTTTGGGATTCACTGATGCTGCTCTTCCTGAGCTTCAATGTTCGCTTTATGAACTTGTTTATGCGTGCGTGGGGGCATGTGAGAGACGCCGTGAGAGAGTCAGGGTGTGCGGACGGTAGGGTACGGACGGCGCGAGAACTGGAAGATGAGGACATTCCAGTGCCATAGCGTACATATAATTAGTACGAAAAATATGAATAATCAGTTCACCTTGATGAAAGATGGGCGAAACTGCCTACCCGACGATCAATTCCTTAGCCTTTGACTTTTTACGCTTTTTGCATGGCTTTGAAGAAGGCGCGGTGGAAGGATTTGTCGTTGTCTGTGTGCCCGCAGCAGAGAACAGATGATCGGGGAGGTGCTTAGTTGTAGCCGGTGCAGCAACCCCTTCCGCACCTCCGATCCCTCGCCACTCCCGCGATTCATGGTGATTTGTGTAAGCAGACGTGGTTACATCTGCGATGCCACGCCACTCGTCAGACACACTGTCCACAGAATCATCATCAGATGCTTCTTCTGCGGCTTCCCGCATTGCGCGCTCCATTCGTTCCTTCGCATTCGACATCTCTTCCCCTATACTCAAGTCGGGTTCCTTCTTCTTTCCCTTTTCCCTCACCTTAGATATTGTTGTCTTCTTCATAGACCTTTTTTTCCCCTTAACATGGCCCTCCTCTCTTGCCACCTTTGCCACCTTCAGCGCTGCATCTCTCGCGCGGTTCTCCCGCTTTCGCTTGGCTTTCTGCGCGAGCTCAAAAGCATGCACTGCGTCAGACTGTGTTTTGGATAAGCCCTTGGTAGCAGAGAGCGTTAAGACCTCGGGTGCCTCATTTTCACTGTCTGAAGAATCGGATGAGCGATTTGGGGGCATGCCGGTTTTCCTTGAGCAGTTTTTTCAAAGTCCGAATGCTACTTGTGAAAAAGGGTGTGGGCTTAGTCTCGTGGCCTCCCGGGATATTTATCGCCAAAAGTGGCAGCCGCTTTATGCGACAATTTGGTGATCGTCTCGGTCACTCATATCATCAAGCTTCAAGCGTCAAGCCTGGTGAAATGCCGCTATGCTGGCATCGGACGCTGTCGGACCAAAAATCTGCAACCTATCTGCTCTCAAATATGCTGATTTAGCAAACTTGCTTCAAAAACTGAAATCCAGCTACCTGACAATGACTGTGACTGCAAATTTGTGACCAACATTCTAAAACTTTGTAAAGTCTACTTTACTTTTACTAGCTTTTTGTAAGATCTCTTGCACTTATCATGATATTCAACTGAAGTCAACCAATGTATGAGATTGCAGTAAGTATGTAGTTGAAAGATTAATAGAACTAATACAGTGTTCTCAGTATTTGAATGTGTAAGTCAAATGACTGAGGAAGATAGATAGAAGGAAGTAACTACTTATAATATGGTGGTAATAGATCAAGTTAAGAAGAGAACAAAGAGATGTCTTTCTTTGCACAAGATGTATACATCTCTGTAAAAGGAAAAGAACATCACATGATGTCATGTGATGGTTATCATATGTTTGTGTACCCAATGCTCCCCCTCAAACTGTGGATAACCTGAGTTCCACAGTGAAGTGCTTAACCTTTGTGGATGGTAAGGCTTTAGTGAGCATATCTGTGACCATGTCATCTGTAGGGCAGTATACAAGACAAACTGTACCCTGCTCAATAATCCAGCATATGAACTGAAAGCATATGTTGATGTATTTTATACACATGATATTGATGGTCTTTTGCCAGAACAATTGCAAATTGGTTGTTGGAGAACAAGGTAGTGGGAGATAACTTGATATTGAAGAGCTGTTTGATAAGGGAGAAAAGCCAAAGGGTTTCTTTCACCACATGAGTTGCAGCCATACATATACTCACTTTCAGTCATGGATAGGGAGATAATGCTGTCTTTTTGCACTCTAGGAAATGGCACCACCATGAATTATAAATGCATTTTTATGAAATGGAGGCTATTATGGTAATTTTCCCAGTACTATCACCGATCAGGATGTGGATCAGGTTAGGATGTGGATCACTTGCACTTTCCACCACCCCTGGAACATTTGGGGGTGCCAAAAATTATTGACATTTATGATTAACATATTAAGAATATAACTACATTTTTTTGATGAAAAAAAGCAGCTGTGTTGGAAGATGGGGAGCTATATATGCAGGCAGCACATGCTTTTAGCCCCCTTATGTGGTCATTCAGCCTTAAATAATTGGTAAAAATCATATTTCACATATTGTATGTAAAACACATTATATACATGATGCTGGTCTTAGTACACTGCCTAGATAGCCAGGTTCACTATCAAGCATGTGGAGTGTGACAGCCCAGCAGGCTGCGGCAAATGTTAACAATTGTGACCAAGTGTGACCCAAAATCACTGGCATCCTGATCCACATCTTGTCTTGGACATTGGATGTCTCTGGCAACATGAACTCTTGTTTGGTAATAAAAGTTGATAGGCATATAATTCACCTCACAAATTTAAAAAAAGTTATTTCAAGTATCTAATTATTTATTAATAAAATGAGGAAAGTGATCCACATCCTGATTGGTGATAGTATTGCTCCAATCACTATGAAATAGTATTTGGCTATGAAGTATCTAAGAGATGTGATGTGAAATGTGCTTGCAATTGCTATTCTTAGTTAAGCCTCAGTTGGATTCCACTGCCAAAAACACATTTTTTTGTGAGCATATTAGCTGTAAATAAGGGTACTATTCCCTCTGTATCATCTACAAGTAGCTACATACTGAATTTCATAGCATTTAGAACAACATTAGATGAGCTCTACTGGTTCTAACTTTGTGCATAAGAATGGAAGCAAATAGGTACATTGTTAGATCCCTAAGATCTAACACTGAAGCTCCAAGCCTTCGGACCTCCAGACTCCGAAGTAACTATTATGTTCCGTTTTAGTCCTTGTTGTTCACCCCTTAAAGTATAATTCTCTTTCATGACCCAAAGTAGAATACTTGTACCTCTCTCGATCCGACCCTCCAACCCTATTCCAAACTCCGCTTGTTATACGCCTCTTATATCCTTCTTGTTATACATTTTCAGGATACAATTAGCTTACGAGGTATTAATAGTCCTCCAGTCTTGTATCCAGTTCTTTAGTTTGAATATCGACTTAATTCCGTGTTACAAACCTCCAGTCTCTTCGCATCACTACCTCCATAGTTAGATACTATTAGTAGTAACACCGAGTCCAAACCCCCGGACTACCCCTGATACTCCGGCCTCCGAAATTAGAGACCGAACGATAGTAGGTGGCACAACCCATAAGTTGAAGCCAAGTCCCTACCCCCCTTGTACACTTTTGAAGTCTTCAACCTCTGAGTCTCCGACCTCCGAAGTTCCGGGTAACGTCCGTGAACTTAACATACATACATGCCTTATGTACTACAAAGAGGTGTAATCTACAAATATCCATTGATATGCTTTTCTATAACCCTGTGCAAAGCAGGGGTACACTGACTATGTTGTTTTAGGCAAGGGGAACAAGAGATCCAATATTGTATACAAAGAGGTAATGCCAAAGCCTTTGTAAATGTGTATTTTTATTCTTATTTACATAATGTACTGATCATAAACCGTATGTACGTTAACTGAAAATCCCATGCACAGCTCTAGCGTATTACAAACACTATAATACAATGCGTGAATTCGGTTTCAGCGTGCGCATGCTACGCGTAAAGTACTAGTTGTGTACAAAAATAGAATGACCTCGCGGACCCAACCGAAACCTCACGACAGCTGAAGACTTCTACATCTGCCAGCTCAGTCCCAGTGATGGGTCCAGGGAGATGGTACTAGCAGTGCGTGGCGCCCGTCGGGCGTCGTCCATGGTGAACCTATCTATAAAAATGAAAAATATCAGACAAGCAGACTTACCACACACACCCTCCTGGGCCATGACCAGAAAGGTACGTACGGAGCCACAAGTGTGATGAGCTGTAGATGTCTGAATCTGGAGCGCCTGTTGACCATGACTCGCCCACAGTCCATTATTGGAAATATTCAATTAATGTGTCTACTAAACTTGCTCGAGCAGTATCTAGGTCCTGGTATAATCATCGATGTGGTAGAGAGTTTCAGAGGGCGAGTCTGGTGCGCCGTTGACGTGTAGAGGGGTGGAACACACCTGGCTGTGATATTAATTAATAGAAGGCTGCCCATGTTGAACTCTGCCAAGTAAGGATATATATGGCCGGCACGACATTTCACCGCGCGCTCTAAAGACAGTTTTAAAAAGAAATTACAGCAAGTTTGAATTCCTCCAACTTACTAGAAATCTAACCACTTTCCGAAACATCCGTCACAGTTTATCAGCTCCAGCGGATCAGCCGATCAGCGCTTCAAGCTTCAGCGCTCAGCTTGTAAATGTCGTTTTCGAATTTCACCGAGTTTGCTGCAAATACTGTTAGGAGCTTGAAGCAATTCTGACGTCTCGACGGCATGTTGTATGCCTGTCAGAGAAAGCGAATTCCCACAGAGGTAACTTTCGGCGAAACCCGAGCACGGCCACGCTCGGTAGCCGTCCCCTGACAGATCTCATGCCGGACACGCGTCTTTTTGTATCTACGGTATCCCCGCCACCTTCCTCTCATTTACTACCACATATGGCTTCGAACTCAAGAGTAGAAGACCAGGCTCACTTCAGCAGCACCGACGACGAGGGCGCAAATACACACAAGGCAAAGCGAAGAAAGGGCCCCAAGGCTTGCGATGTCTGTCGCAGGAAGAAAAGTATGTTGTCTCAACTCACATGATTTGTCGCTGACCCGAAATTGTCAGTACGATGTGTTTACAGTTTCCCTTCTCCGGAGACTTACGGTGCTAAAGTTTGTGTTTGACAAGGTGACCCCGATCCTTCTGGCGATGCACACAAGCCATGTGTAAATTGTGCCGTCTTCAAAACAGAATGTGCATTCACCTATATCGCCAAGGCATGCTGTGCCACCATGTACCTCCTTTACTTAGCTCACTTCCCACACAGAAACGTAGAACGCAGCAGGCGTATGTCCTTGTTCTGCCCCTCTCTTATCATGCCATTACTCAGTCTCTTGCCACAGCTTCATTGATGGCCTACAGACTCGTCTCGCCAAACTCGAGCACCTTCTCCACACGGTAGCCATTTATTATACTTGTGTCTGCCCAAGTTGAACTCTGTCCACAGATCGCACCAGACATTGACATTGACAGGGAACTTGACGAGGCCACCTCAACCATTCTTTCTCGCCCCCGACCTCGCGCTCCTTCTCCACTTAGACCAGTAATGCGCCCAGCTCCTGACAATATAAAACCTAGTGAGGTCGTTGCCACCTTCACAGAGTGGCGAGATTCCAACAACGATCCTGAGGACGAGAGCGAAGATGATCCGTCGTTCTTCCTCCCGGAGATCCTACATGAAACAGGAAAGGATCCGTCGTTGACACCCCTTCGCTTTCACGGGAACTCGAGCGGTATTTCATTCGTCCAAAAGGTAATCGGAATGAAGCGGGAATCCACCGACAATAGCCATGTATATGATCCACCTTTTGTCAACTTACCCGAACCTGTACGTCGCACACATGGTTTTCGCCCGAATTCGTATTCATGTCAGCCTACAGTGGGAAACGCACGCAAACAACCAGCCGCCGCCGCCGAAATTCAATTTCGCTCCCCCATCTCTCTTGTCTCACCTAATCTCCATTTTTTTTCGCTGCGTCAACCCATTTTATCCCCTGCTTCATCAACCGACGTTCGAAGCTGCATTGATGGAAGGCCGACATGAAAGGGATGCGGCGTTTGGTGCTGTTACTATGTTGGTATGTGCCGTTGCCTCCCGTTGGTCGGATGATAGGCGGGTGCTGCCGAAAGAAAGCGTGGAAGAAGGTAGAGCGGACGAACACTCGTGGGCTTCGGCTGGGTGGGGTTTCTACTCCCAGGTTCATCAACGATATCGCAAAAGTATATTACATCCAACGTCCATTTATGATTTGCAGATGATGGCGGTGATTCCAGCAGTCGTTTATTCCTTAGAATCATGCTCATATAGTTGCCTAGTTGGGTTGCCTCTATATCCAAGGAACGTCCAATTCTTCTGCGGCCTGGCAGATGGCCGGTCTTGGACTGCGCCTCGCGCTTGAGGTCGGAGCACATAGCCGGAAAAGACCGGGGTCAGGGGATTTGCTAGAAACAGAGATGTGGAAAAGAATATTTTGGTTCGTGGTTAATTGCTGGTTTGACGGGGGGAAGGGGTTGTGTCGTATTTTTTCTGACATGGGTGGCGATTGGTATAGGTCGCTGGTTGTACTAGATCGCACAGGCAGCTCTGGTCTGGGACGGCCGTGTGCGATCTGGGAAGAGGAGTGGGTCTTATTATCCAGAACTCACCATTGTAATGCACTTACCTTGTAACATCCCAGTATCGACCTCGACCTTCCTCTTGAAGTCGACGATGAATATCTTACGCCCGAGGCAGGGTTTGCCCAGCCCCCCGGAAAACCTTCCCGGATGGCGTACTTTAATTATTCCGTGAAGCTTTCGCAGATCCTGATTGGGGCATTGCGTACTATTGTGAGGCCCTGCTCACATCTAACACCGAGTCGGCTCTCACCTCTGTTTTTAGTACCGCTTCAACCAAGCCAAATCGGTATTCCATCTCGTGGGCCCGCAATGGGAACAGGACATGGTCGCCGCCCTAGACTCATCCCTTAACAGCTGGATCGACGGAATCCCAGAACATTGTGTGTCCCCACTGCTCCCCTCGTGACTCTCACTTACATATATCTCTCCCACCTAGTACGCTGGGATGCCAACCGCAACACAGATGATATCACATTTTACCAATCAGCCCTCATTCACTGTTCTTACAACTACGTCCAAATTGTCGTCCACCGCCCATACATAACGCCTAGTCGCTCGCGAAAGCTCTCAACGGGCCCCCTCGGTCTGGCTTTCCCTAGTCTTGCCATCTGCACCAACGCCGCGCGCTCGTGTAGCCACGTCCTTGAGGCTTGTTCGCGACGCGGGACAATGTACATGCCGCATATGAATCATCACGCATTCACGGCGGCGATCCTGTTGCTGTTCAATGTGTGGGGGATGAACAAACCAGGGATGGGGGTAAGAGTGGATTGGGAGAAGCAGATGCAGGATGTGCATATTTGCATGCGGTTTATCAAGCGGACGATGGGACGGTATGTGATTTCTTTATCGGAGGGTATGTACTGATTAGTAATATGCACCTGTCTGGTATGCAGATGGAAGAACGCCAGAAAACTAGGGTCAGGCATTGTATTATCCGTTGCTTATGCTCTTTGACATGTGATTGTTGCATAGGGGTATACTGCGTGAACTTGTCTTTGTAGGGGATTTGCCCCTGCCAGGAGCGTCGCCTCCTACGAATACCTATACAGGTACAGATCAGTGTCAGGGCCAAGGGCAGAAACGATCAAGAGAGGCTGAGGATCCATCAGCTCTCAGAACGAGAGCGGAGAAGGCTGCGACGCCTTCCTCCAGCGCAAGCGGTGCAGAAAGCGACCGGCTCCATGAATCCAGGAGCCCTACTAGTAGCTCCGTGTATACACCCAGCAGCGCCGACGAGCACACGCGTAGCAGTGGCCACAATCCCGAACTTTCGACCGTGACGGTCAAGCCCGACCCGCTCGTATTCGACCAGCTGCAATTGCAATTGCAAAGTGACAGCAACTTGTACTTTGGGAGGGGAGAGTCGTCGTATAAGCTGCCGGAGGCACAGCAAGCACAGCCACCACTAGGGGAGTTCCAATACGAGCCGGATGCTGTCCTTCGGAGCTTATCATTTGATGAGCGCGGAAATACAACACGAGCGCCGCAGGACCCTGCCCAGGGACAAGAACAAGTGCCTCACGCGGACGATGTGCTGATGGCATTGGAAGCTGTTTACCGCGGGGGATCATCCTCGACGCTGGTTCATACGGCTCCTACGGACATTGCACATCAAACGTTTGATGTGTGGGGGAGTGCGACGGGTGGGTTTCAGTACGTCGTCTTTGTTTTGGCAAAAGTTCTTCGACTAATGGCTATTTCCCCTGACTCCCTCACGCCTGATGGTAACGCTGATGAAATAATTTACTAGATGGGATGACTGGCAGCAGTTCACCAATGTCGTGCAACAAAACACGCCTGCAGAGACAGTGACGGGAACGGGGTTTGGTGACCAGCCGTTGATGTGGACACAGTATTAAGTTTGTATTTTTATGTGAGTGATCGGTTCGGGTTAGAGGATCTGTAGATTGTTTTGTGAGGTGTAACGTTATAATGACTATAAACGTGCTCCTTGAATTTCCTGGTGGATGTGTTGTTTATTACAGACTGACAATGTCAAATAGAATCTGGGAAAGTTCTCGAAACGGTTTATTCCTGCTTACGATCAAGATACTCCGGATACTGTTGCCTGAGGGCTAGTGTAACAACCTGAATCCCATGAAATTTCCCAATCCGTAGAGGTTCCGTGCCCTTCTTCGCCTTCTTAGAACGCCTCCTGCTCTATTCAAATTGTGATACAACCACCAAAAACTACATCATGATTGTAATTGGAACTTCTGTCCTATTACCTAGAAAATAATTTTAATGTATAAATGATCATTTTTTGTTATCCCCAACTCCAACTGAAAGGAGGGAGGGTGTTGAGGAGATCTAGTTAGCACCTGAGCACCGGCAAACTTACTAGTTAGTCAGAATAGTACATGTGATGTCACATTACTACATAATAAGGCTCTTTAGTGCTACATCCTCAGCATTCAGCTGTTCCTAGTTATGAAATATTGATCAAATGTGTTCCCAGCCCATGACATCAAGTAATTGTGTACACAACATCAATTCATGTGACCGCGCACAACATCATGATTCATGTGACCTTGCACCTCATCACATCCTCGCACAGTGAGCTCACTCTCAGCTTTTTTGCTCATGCCATGGCTAGCAACAAAAAAAGGCATAGCTTGACCAGCAAGCACATCACTATCACAAATGGACCAAGAGGTATGATCAAGCAGAACAAGACCACTCACTCACAGGTCATGGCTCAATGTCAACAATCACAGTCAGAGAAAATGAAGTGGATGCACAGTGTGTTCAAACAGCAAAACAATTTATATAATGTCCAACATTTCCTCCAGCTCTTTCAAGTGATGCTTGCCACACACTGGCTGAGCTAGCCTTGGAGGCTGGGGCTCTACCCAACCAGTTCATGCAAGACATTGAGGACTTTGGCACAATGCAGGAGGATCCTGGGAACTGGAGCAATATTGATGAGTCTTCTGACAAACATGAGAGCATCCCTGTTGAACCTTCACAGGATGGCGGTGCCATTGATCAAGGACAGGCACATGCATGGGATAGACTTTTGTATGAGCCTATCTACATACCCATTGATATGTACTGACTATATTTAGATATCACCAGAGAACTAATTCTTCTGGCTTCAACAAATGACTAGATAAGTGTACTCAACTTCATCATAACTGTCCCATATTTGCTTCCTGGCAGGTGCAAATGCCAGCCCTCATTAATAAATATCTAGAGTTCAAATACCCCTCTTAGCCTGCTACTTTGGCATGTGACTATGAGTTTACTGTAAATGCGGTAGGAATATTGGGTATGTTGTTGTTCAGTTGCTTAAGGTATCTAACTCCATTGACAATGATCTTATAGAATGCTAAAGATGCACTAACAGGAATAATACCTATTAGCCTGCATGCAATGGTCCTTCTACCTGGATGGTCTATAATGCAGCCATTTGTGGGCAAAGAGACTACAACTGTGGGTTGACTCATATGAAGAACAAGTTGTATAACCTGTTCTTCTGGGATAAAATGCAGGTGACTTCTTGTGATGGTGACCTGGCTTTGTGTAATGTATGACATAGACTTGTGACTTGTGACATGTGACATATGTGTGGCTATGTCCTGTGACAAAGCTTCAACTTGGTGCCCTAAACTTGGGACTTGACTTGGACTTGAGTATAAGACTTAAGAGAGACTTGACTTGAGAACTGAACTTGACTTGTTATTGTACTGAAAGACCAAGCCCTTTATATACACATCCCCAAACTATAATGATGTCATGCACTGCAATGGGTTGAGTTATATGATGAGCAAGCAGGTCTGAGTCAGAATGAGTCATGGTGAGAACATTAAGTACAAAAGGGGAAATAAGAGATAAATTACAATAGCAAAAGTAAGCAAGAATGTGTCAGATAGAGGTAAAGTATGGTGAATGAGTAATAAAGAACTCAAAGATAGGACAAATATGAGTCATGATAAGAAAAGACTAACTAAAATAGAAACGAGGTGAGTTATTCTAGAACAAAGTGAGTTATAACAAAAACACTATAAATATCCACCAATCATAGTCATACAAATGGTCCACTTTCTCCAAGATGAGTCATGGTGTTAGTCAGCACAATTGAGTCATAAGAATGAGAGTGACGAATCAACAACAGAAATAACTCCTGAGTTTCTCCTTGATCCACTCCCATGATAGAATACAAGGGGGAGACAGTTGTATATGGTCTTGAGTAGCTCTATGATGATGGTTGAGTTGGATCAATGTGGGAGGGTTGGTTGGGTATGGAGCCCAGAATTCTGTCTCATATTCTTCCCTTCCTTCATTGTGAACAACCTTGCCCATATATCCAAGGAACATGAATAGCTGTGTATCATCTTGGAAAAATAAAGAATCTCCAATAGCATACAATTTTGGAGTATAAGGGTGTGACGTCTTCGTCAATAGCTGTGCTGCTTTGGGTGACTGGGGGTAAAGCATATGATGAAGCTCAGCATGTCTTCAAATATCTTCTGAATCAAGTGACCATTGTGATAGTGAGGGCAATGTTAGAGAATCAAAGGTCTGAAGGGGAATAGAGTTTGAAGCTGCATTGTTGATGGCCAGCATGGGGATAACAATGAACTGATAGTCAATGGGGTATGGCTGCATTGTCTGGCTAGGCTGAATTGAGATGATGGAATAAGCTGAGATGAAATGGACATGTGTGAGGCTTGGAGTTTTTAAGACTCCTCAGAGTTTGAAGCTTTTAGATACATGTCATTCAACACCACAATCAAGTCATAGGTCAACTACATGATGAAGCTGTGAACTGCGCACTCTTCCATTCTGACTTACTGGGCACATCGTCTACTATGCCTTCTGTAGCCCTCACCCTTGATTGCTTGGAACTTTACCATCAAATCTGCCACCATCAGTCTTCCTTCAGTATCCAATCAATGGCAAAGGTTTTATGTTTGCTGCATAATGTATGTCAACCCATTTTTTTAACCATACAGTACTGACAATGACTGCATTGGCTACCTACACAAGGACCTTTTATGACCAGCTATCCATCACATTTGATACCTATCTTGAGATTCTCCAGTGTGTAAAGCAGCAGGTCAATGAGGCTCTCAGTCAAGGTGATTGTAAGGGCAACCCTAAAATCTGTGGAGAATGTATCACACAGCTAGCAGAGGGGAAATCCAAAGTTATAATCATTACTAAACACAATATAAGGAGAGTCGTACCTAGCAGAGGGGAAATCCAAAGAGAAAAGGCTAAGGATCCCCAACTATTAGTAGATGATGATATACTATGTACTACTGCGGAGATGTCATGCACAGACCAACCTCTGTGGAGCTTTGCTCTGCGGAGTAAGGAGATTCAGGTGTGGGAAAGTGAAAAGTGTGGATCTTTGACAGTAGTCAATGGTCCGCTTTGAGGGTTAAAAATAGCGCATAGAAGAGTGGATTTTAGACAGCAATCAATGATCCACTTTAGGGCATTTCCAGAGGGAGGAGGATGGTGGGCCAGCAATGGAATGTGGTGGGTCCATGCACATACTCCAAGGAGATACTGCAGACCATTGGTCTGAAGCCACAGATCACTAAATGGGATTATGGCAGATCATGGGTCCAGGACCATGGATCGTCAAACGGGGTTCCCCTGACAGTGACCCCAAATGGCGGCTTCAATATGCATGCCCTCCATGTGGATACAAAGTAAGTGTTCCATGTAATTCATGTCTCACTATATTTATCATGCCATATTTTAATAGCTGGCAGATGAGCCAGAATCGTATACGGCTTGTCTCTATGCCATGGATGGCAACAGCTTGATGAAATGGGTTGGTGGCAGTGGCTATGCTGACAAATGTGATTTTTTCAAGTGAATACTATATAACTCTAGCACAGGTAGACATATTCAAAGATGATGTGCAGGCATGTTCCAAGTCTGGGACAGCCTATGAAGCAGGTGGATCACCTTGTGAGGAGGACAACAGTATTTGCGCCAAACACTGGCAAGCCACAAATGGACTATCAATGGAAAATGACACAGGTATTTGAACAATGTGGAGAATTTATCAGTGTCACCATGGGATTGTTGAGACATTTGTAGAGATGAAACAGAGTGGAAAACTGTGAGTATAATTTGCTACATTTATTTGGGTGATCTTCACTGTCTTTGTGAACTAGAACTAAATATGGATTTGCTACTGTGGACAAACTACTAAAGGTATTTCAGCATGGTCAGGGAATTGGGTATGACATTGGCAAGTTTTTGTTCACGTGGTTCATACTTTCCAGATTCAAAGAGCAGCCCAGACTTCTCATGAACCCGAGATCCTCCAGTGAGTGGGTACACGGTAGACTATTGAACACCATGTCCCCTTGTTGACCTGTCATAGATATCGGCAACGCCAATTATATGACATTGTCGCTGTGTGGATGGGTATGATCGTTCCATTCCGTCTTTTGTCACTTCGGGGCGATGGAAATGATTCATGACACTGAAGATGTCATGGCCCTTCAAGTTTGCATGTCATAAGTAATTCAGCGCACCACCAAGTGAAGTGCATATTGACCAGCCTATTTCCAGAAGTAAACACTGCACCCCTCCATCTCTCTACTCCAAGTATTTTGGTTAGTGATTTTAATCGACCCCCACGAACCATATACTTACGTCCACGCTCAAAATCCCGAGTGCATGCCCTAATACTAGATCTGCTCTCTTCATCTTCCATGTTGTTCGCACAAACATCAATAGCAGCACAGTTAATTCCTTTCACCCTCTTCTGAATGGTCGACCACTGAGCCAACGAACATTACACCTGCCTGGACAAAGCGTATACTCGCAGGACATATTCAAAGTCAGAATAAATAAATATGCATAAAAATGAGAAATGACCCGACGTTTGCTCTGCTCGCGACTTTATGATACCGTATACACTGTATGCATGAGGAACACATTTGTAACGCACCATATCCGCATGTCTCCCGTCTACGACATTTCCATCCTTTGATTCAGTTTCAAACTTATCACTCCTTCGTAGCCACATCGCCCCGTGGATTCCCGTGCTTGACTCAGAGTATGGGTTCTCAGACCTCCCGAACGCTTAGGCCAGATGAAACAGAACACTCTGATGTTTACGCTCAATATTTGAACAACGCGACGTCAACGCCAGCCTCAGGTCTATGTCATGTTTGTGACTCTGCTCTCCCTGATTGAGACCAAAGTGATGCAACATGTAGCATATATAGTACGACAAACCATTTACGATAATAACCGGCACTATTGATGCACCATGACGTAGACCTATTCACAACTTCGTCCCGCATCCATCGAGCAGGTCAGCACAGGACCAGGACGGGCAGGAATAACCTGACGAAACTATGAATACAGTACGAATGTGGAAGCGTCATAGCTGCGTGCAGTCGTAACCGAATGGAAAAAAGGCCCATAGGATAAAATATAAA
>QFFB01022109.1:6267-21128 GCA_003316465.1 Ramaria cf. rubripermanens
ATGGACCTAACAAGTCCCTTTCCCTTTCGCCATCAGAGAGAGGCACACATGCCAAAACCTTTGGAAATCCATACGACAGCGCTTCCCTGTAGAGAAGATATGGACTCCCAATTAGGGCCATATCCTCACTCTAACTCGCCTTCCAGCTCGACGCCTCCGCCACGTTCCCCACTACCACCTCATAAGCTTGCGAAAATCGCGAACGCCCTGGGTGTGAATACACCAATGCCGGCCTTCTTTCGTTCACCATCGCCTTCGGGATCTTCTTCGCTTCGGACGCCCTCTAGATATCTTCTCCACGTCGTACCGCCCATTTTCCTGCCTTCAGACGAAGATGACGATGGTTCAGATCCAGACGGCGCAAGCGCAGTTTCAGCATCGAGTTATCGTTCCCAGTTTCGCCGTGGCACGCTCATTCCCCTCTACCCAACCCTCCACAGCCAACTTGGCGCCATCGCACGCGAGTATAACCTCCCCAGCACAGGCGGACTCGTGCTGTATCTCGCCCATTCCCCTCAGGACGCGGCCCAGGAGGGCCCGCGGATAACGGAAGATGTCTGGAAGCTCCTTTGGCACAAGGCTTTGCAAGCTGAACGCCAGGATTCCCAACCACGCAGTATATCTGCCTTTAATATACGCTCTGGCCGCTCCACGCCCGCCTCGCCATTCACCTCAGCTCGAGATACTCAACCATTACCATCTACGCCACGTATCCCACCATCACCCTTTCCTTATCCATCTCCTTCTACGTCCTCGATGCCCTCCTCAGAGGTTCATCTTCCTCTCTTTGACAAAGACCTTGCATCGACGCCTGACCTTGGCTCCTTCGGTACTGATTTTACACCGAACCCTTTTCTGCCAATTCTGGGGAAAGTCGAGTTTGATATCGACCGGCGGAAAGCCAGTTGGTTTGATGGGTGGATGCATGGTAAGCGGGAGCGTTCACGATGGCGGTCCGCTAGCGATGGGGGTAGACTCGCACTCGAACTTCCCGAACGAGCACAATCTCGCACACGTTTGCAGAGTAGGCTTCGGACTAGGACGTCTATACCGAGTGAGGGCAGCGATTACATGGTTTTGGATGATGGTGAGGGGGAAAAGACAGCTGCTGATGACGATCAGGATCAGAACGATCAGCCTACCGTCGCGCTGCGTAATATCGATCCGTTAGCAGATGTGTTTGGGAATGACGCGATGACATGGGGCGAGATCCATGCTGGGAGGGAACATAAGCCTACCGGTTTGGGCATCACTTCTCCATATCCAGAGCTTGTGATTCCTCCGGGCAGCGAGAATCCGGAAACAGAGGTCGTCAAGGTACGGGACGAAGATGAAGTCATTAGACTATGGAACGAAAACAAGCGCCCTAAGCTCTCGCTCAATTCTCCAGATCCACGTGCATCACCACGTAAAGGGGCACCGCCACCGCTCAATATCCAAACCTCCTCTGACTCCACGTTGCGATTACATGCGCCTCTTCCAGCGACAGCCAAGGGTACAGAAACCATCCCTTCTTATCTGGATGGTCGGAGTCCATTGAATTCCAGTAGTTCAGCGAGTGAGAAGTCTAGCGAAAAGCTAATGAAGCGACGCACAGGAATGGTATTTGGTGATTTAGAGGTGAAGATTGTTGCAGAACCTGAGGCGGTGCGTCTCCAGACATAATGAGGGCTACTCTTATGCTGACTATCAATCGCCAGATGACTGAAAAAGAACTTGCTCATCGCTCGAGCCAAATCGTCATGAAGCACAAGTTAGATCAACTTGAAAAGGTGCACATGTTCCTCTCAGTTGTGTTATCCTCTTCCTGAGACCAGTATTTTCTCCAGGAAATCGCACACCTGTCCCCTCGACAGCTAAGTGAACATAAGCTGCCTCGAATGCCGAATGAGGGGTTACACGATTCGCCTTTGCACTCTGCGCCTCCGGGCGCAGATAGGTTTAACCTCTCTCCATCAAAGCACGTTAAAGGCGCACGCTCATTCAATCCATCTTCACGCCACCCTGAGACGTTCGAGACATCGACGCCTATTACACGGCAAGTTGGGGATGCAGTCAATCCGAATCCTCCCAGAAGGGATAGCCTTGCTGTAACATCCCACCCTCGACCACCCCGGTTGCAGGAGCACAAGCGGGCACGGAGTTCCCAAAGCTCGTCTGGGTAATGTTTTTTTTGCCTATGTCGTCTCAATACTTACCCATCCATCTTTCAGGTCATCATCTAAGTCTCACCCTGAGCAGCCGCCAGGGGTCGCCTGGCCTTCAGGCACTCATTCTTCCCGTGCGCCCCTCCCTAGCCCTTCTTCACCTTCTGCTACCAACCCAACGCGACCCACCGTCCGGCGACAAGAGCGCTCACCGCCTCAGTTGACTCTTAAACGCGCATCGGCAGGACAACAGAAAGTTGAGGTTTCCGAAGAAACCTTAGCACGTTCCCTTGACGACGGCACGGATCTTTCGCATCCTTCGCTCTCGGGTTCTACGCTAGCTGGAAACCCGATTTCTCCAATCATTCCCCTCTCTCCTGACCCCTTCGGCAAGCGACCCCTGGAGGATTTACGGTCAACTAGACTTTCCAATGACAGTACGCGTTCTGTCGAGAGTCGACCTCCATCACGATTACAGGGCACTGTGCTGCCTCCTTCGGTTCCGGAGAATGCTGAAGTCGAAACTCAAACGAGTCGCTTCTCTGCGGATTCTGAACAAGGTTTTGAGCAATTGTCAAAGCAAAGACGTTCAAGGAGTAATTCTGTAATGTCTGTCCGTGGCATCCGCAATTTATGGCGGAAGAGCACAGTGTCCAATAAGAGCGGCGACATTCCTCCACCTGTTCCAAGAGAGCCAAACCCCCCGCTTCCTTCCCATGCATTGTCACAGCATTCTCGAGGGGAGTCGTCTGTGAGCCAGCGCAGCGTGAGATCCCCTACAGAACGCGTCCGCCGACCCTCAACGACCCTGCGCCCAGACTCTGGCATGGACCCCTTCCAATTTGACAATGCAAACATATTCAAGTCGGCTTCCTCGACAAGCTTGGCGGGTGCTGCTACCGGTCCAGCATCCTCAGGGGCTAACCACGCCTCAGCTACAGGTAGCATTGGAAAGTCAAAGGGGATCCTAAAGGGTTGGCCGGGAAACGCAAAATCATCCGATGCAGAAGCCCGGAGAATGCGTCATCATAGCCCCGAACGCTCCATGTCGACAGCGAGCGCTTCGCTCTCAGACGTGGGGGAGCGATCCGCTGACTCACAGCAGTCTTCGCCTCCATCTTCCCCACCTGATGCTGATCCCCGTCACGTTTCTGTACGGCATAAGCCGAATCCACCCCCTATGGATCCAGCGCTACTGTCGCATTCTTTGCCCACTACTTCGGTAATGGGCCTGTCAAGATATCCCGAAGCATTATCGTCAAAGTCTTCCTCCGGGCCTGGCTTTGACGTTGGTACCGTCTCACAGTTATCAGAGTTTGAGATTGTTTCTGTACCGACACACTCAACGCCTTCATCGTCTTACACTGGCGAAGTATTCTAGGTGCTACCACCTATTGCATTATTCATCTTCTTAACATGGTTTCCCACCACATAGCATATTTCTTTTGTCATGTTTTCACACTCATTCAATCTCCATTACTATAGAAAATTTCGCGTGTTGTACACGCTCTTGTATTAGTGGATTCACACCGAATGAATATGGTTATTACATTCGTCTTGGTACTTACTACCCACTATCAGAATGAGTGCTCCGTAGAATCTTTGCCTCCCGCAGCAGTGCTAGAATTGCCAGAAGATACCGCTGTCATATCAAAAAATCATCAACACACTGCATGGATAGAGGGCCATAAGGCCTTACTCGTCAAGATGCGGTCGATGTAACTCGCACCACTCCTGCGTTTATAAAATATCAGTGCCCAATAATTCTCAACATACGTGATTTTACAAACCACTTCTGATGGGTGAGAACGTCACAGCCGATTTCTCTCTCCCTACGTTGCACCTCGTTCACATATGCTAGCATACCGTCTTGGTGAAACTTGCGGGAGAGGTCGACTGCAAAAAAAATCATTAGCCGACATGGAAGGTATCGACGAACTCCCAGACACTGGCCTGTCGCAACAGCGTTGTTGTGAAGGCCACCGAGTGAGACCAACTGGATGGCATATCTGCGAGATGATGCGAGATAATAGTGATTAGCCATGTTTATCCATGATATGCAGGTCGACATACCCTTCCTTCGCAATGTCCCAAATGAAACTCTTAAGCTTTTCATCTAAATGTATGCATTTTCAACCCTAAACCCAGTACCTTCTGAGAAAAAAATGTTACCAGTGAATCCATGAGCAGCCCAATTGAAGCTAGGGCTCAAGTTATACACAAACTGCCTGCCAACATGACCTGTGTTAGTCGAGTATGACTTGGTATGATCACAACACCAATGCACTCGCTTTCCAGGGTATTTTGCTCTAATGGTACGAGCCACTCGCGCCGCCAGCTCCACACTAGGCGTGTTAGTTTCAAACCAGAGCAAATCCGCATACGGTGCAAAGGCCAACAAACGCTTGACAGCTGCCTGAAACAACATCTCAGTAATAAATTGCACGACACTGAGTAAACCTGAGTAACCTCATATCCCCCTGTCGTGTGATAAAATCCCTCCTTTGTTCTCGGAACTGTTGAGACAATGAGTTGTGAAGATTGACGAGTAAATATATATAAGTACATACGATCCCAATCCCAAAAGATGTCCTTGCCGAGCACCTTACGCGCAGCATCCCTAGCCTCTGCATTCGATCTACCTGACGCGAGGGATTTATACTCCTGCCATGCAGAAGCCCTGTCGGTTGTTGAAGATGCTTCAAGTTCCCTCTGTACCGCTGATCGATAGAAGGGCCGTTAGCAAAATACTCCTTCCTCAATATTGCTGCGTACCCTGATCAAACGTGACCAAGTGGTTCTTGGAAATCCACTCGGCCTCAAGAGCGTCGATCTGGGAGGCGCCTGCCCCCTGCCGTTCAGCTTGCATTACAACTTCTGCTACACCCTTGCCCGGAATCGTCGTTCCGAGGATAAATTCATGATCCGCAGGGTCCACATTCGAGGATAGAAGCCGGCCGGACTCCGCGTCAGTACGCGCAATTGTGAGCACGGGGGATTGAAGCATGTCCAACTGGAATCGGGAGGCTACAAGCCTTGATATATGGGTACTGGTTGGAACGACAACTTTCCCTCCCTGATGACCGCACTAGACAACGGTATGAAACAGCGTCGGAATAATGCAAAGTGTAGGTGTGATAAAAGAGTCAAACCTTTTTCCCTCCATGTAGTTGATCTTCGAGATGGAAAGCAGCAACGCCCTACCAAACGATCCCATTCAACTACGAGGCCCTAGTAAATATGTGTAAGAGAACGAACAGACTCTGCGAAAAGCTTTGCTAGCTTCATGACCGTAGAGAGGCCCCCGTGCCTTAAACAAATATATTATTAGATATAACGTGACCATCCGATTAACTTCTGCATACCCGGTATCGCCATCAGCGATGATTGGTCGTAAGTAATCCACATACTTCAACTTGGCTCGCTGTTCTAGTGGCGTGGACAAGCGTTCATCATAGTGCTTTCGATCATGCAGCTGTTGGGCACGAAAGATGCGTTGCACCTGGTTAGGAACTGTCGTATATGGATAATCACTTGAACAGAACAGATGATCAGCTTCACATACAATTAGCACTTGTCAATACCTCCACTCACGCCAAGTCCGGCCCAACTTCATTGTTTCCAGTGGACAAAGTACTGGAACATGCCCAACCCGAGAGGTATACTACCTCTTGACGCTCTGCTTGTTGTGTCATTTGCACTGGATCGATGAGGCCAACTGTGTGCAACGGTCGACCGTCCTTCGCAGCATCCGCGAGAAGACTAAAGAGCTTGTTAGCGACTAGGGCCGACGGTAATGGGAGCGGCCTATGTGATCCCTGTTTCGACACTACAGATGATGCAGAATACGGCCGCTTGAGTGCTGTAAATCGTGAAGTGTTAAACCAAGCCTCGAGTTCGCGGACGCGTTGCTCAAACTCTTGGGCCTCCTCGTCCACCGTCGGAGGTTGCAGGGAGAGTTCCCTTAACAAGCTCATCGAGCGCAATTGTGGCCGGATAGCTCGACCCAACTGGAGTTTCAGTGTCGAGGAGGATCCAATTGCCGATAACATTGCTGGAACTAAGCTGGGGATTCTCCTGTCCTTATAAACCAGAAGCAAGTCTATGTCACATCTGCAATGCACCCAAAAGTATAAAAAGCTTCTGTTACTTACTTATTGCTTGCTCGCTAAGCTTTCTCTCGCGAGGCTCGGTGTGCGGTCAACGGATTGCTGCAGGGACGCAGGAACGGTAATGTTCAAGTGATAATATTTGCCGGTTCCGGGCCTTTTAATTCCGCATAGCTGTTCTTAGACAAGAAACCAGCTTGTAACTTAGTACTGGTCGTACGTTAGCGCAGAACAAGACAGACTGGTCACGTTTGGCAAATCTTCGGACACAAAATAAATAAATGAGACTTTCGGAGTCTGAATCATTCGTACACAAATCTCCCATTTGACGGCTTCTCGCAATCAACTCGATTCCGTACAAGGAACGTACATGACGTGCGCATCCAGTATCAGTCATACACCTGTTACGGATTGTGTGGCCGTGCAAGATTACTAGTCGTTACTGTAAATTGCCCTCGTGGAAATCGAATACGTCTGTGGGTATTGTTGCAAGAATATAGTCAGTTTGCATATCGTGCTTTTAATATGCTTTTAATAGGGCTGCTTGTTGTTGGACCACAAGCCTATATGGAACATGACAGGCCACTGGCAGAGCATTTTTAGCTTGAAGAAATCATATGGTACTGCCAAAGCTTCACCGAATTCCAGCACCCTCGCACTCGACTTGCTTCTAAGTCCACACAGCGCCCAATATCAGAATGAGCTTGTGAATGAATTATTACTGGAGCCTCATTTTAGAGACTTTCCGCCGTCACGTGAATTTCGTCGTATGTTTTGGAAATGTGTCGTGGAACATTTAGAAGCGGGAGGCGAGGTAGGTAGGAATTTGATGATCATAACGATTCTAACGGCCAGCTTGGTTTCCAACGCGATATTCAGGAGGTGGATGAGAGGATATATGAAGCCTACTTGAACCTTCTTTCCACAAGGTCTGCCAAACATGGAGTCCAGTAACTCAAATTTTAACATTCTGGCTCATGCAGATGCTCCTCGTTTGCGATTCAACCACCTTCTCCGTCCTATAATACCCACTTCTGGTCTTCTGATCCAGACAACGACAGTACACAAGCATCCTGTATGCGACTAACGACACTCTTGGAGTCACGTACTATGATCGAGGGTGGTACTACCGGCCTCCGTACTTGGGGAGCGAGCCTTGAATTCGCAAATTGGCTTGTAGGACATCCTGGTACTATGATCCGTGTCCTCACCGATATAACATCGAGTACTTACACCATTCATTCCCTAGACATTGTACAAGACCGCAGAGTCCTGGAATTAGGATCAGGGGCAGGATTTCTTGGCCTTTTAATGGCTGCACTTCAAATAGATCGTCTGGATGATTCGAATTGCTCTTCCCTTCCAACCCTGGTTCTAAGTGATGTTAGGTCTGAAGTTCTGTCGCGTTGCCGTGAAAATTTTCTACTACCTTGCAGTAAGATTCTCAGAGTTGCAGCGGCTGTGCTTTATGACTCATGGTAACTCAGATCGAATGGATAGTCATCCATCGTTGGATTTTCGTTTGTTGGACTGGTCGGATGCATTTGACAGTGAAGGGAACCTCGATCCCAGCGCAGCTATCAATGAAACCTTGAAAGATGTGGATACCATTATTGGCGCTGACCTCGTGAGCCATTCTTCTGCCCTCCAATAAAGCTTTCTCAATATTGAGATGCCAGGTATATGACGCATCAGTCGTACCTTCCCTTGTCGCCGTGCTTGCACTTTTTTTCCGCATGAAGCGTGCAGAAAGTTCAGAACCAGACACTTATAGCCCTTGCGCGTACATCGCAATAACAGTTCGAAGGGAACAGACCGCTTCCGTTTTCTTATCCAATTTGCGTAAGTTCGGTTGCCAACACATAGCTAGACTTCATTGTTGAAACGTCAGATTCTTTTGACAGTTTTTCATTCCTTGCAGTATGAAGAGATTAACATGGGTATGACGGCCACCTCTCACAAGCAATTTCTTGGTGGGGTAGATGACTTTGCTAATTGTACTGTGAAACTCATAAAAATCATTTCTGCCTCCTGAAAAGTGGGCATACATATGGTGTGAATGAGAATTGCGCCTTGCCGCTTATTAACATCCATCGACGACTGCACATTTGTCCTGTGGTCTGTCGGCTCTTTCCCTGGGGAATAAATGCTTAATGATATCTACATATCCCGGACCAAGAGCATCCCATCAGCCTGGAAGATTACCGATAAATGCAGGTCCGGCTGACCTTGGCAGATGGGTAACCAAAGTCAGTATGCGACGTCCGTGAGCTTCGTCTTGAATGTGACGGCTCCCGGTGAGCCATTGAAACTTGAGACTAATATATATTCTTATTCGAATTATATTTTGGAAAGAATAGGTCCCCTGGAATAACTTAGAACTGCAAAATATCTCGAGCCTGGATTTGGCAATATTAAACACAGCCCAGCTCACCATTGATCAAGTAAACGATCAGGCATAATGTGTTGTCACACTGGCGAGCTCGGGCATGAATATTATTCAATCATCAGCTAGCAGAATTCAGAGGGCGGACTCGTTAAGCCTGCAATCTCAGTTGAATCTCACAGGATACAGCTCTGTCTCCTATCACACCAATAAAAACATACCAATATTTGGACCTTCTCGTATTGTCGGCGCCAACCCAGCAGTGTACCGTATTACGAACTTCTCATAACACCAGTGCCGACTCAGCTGCCGACTCTACATAGCCCATCAGAATCCCAGTTTTCTGACCCAACCCCTGCGCCAACAATGAAAAGGGCCTCAGGATCATACTTATTCTTGATCTCGCTGAGACGCGCGAAATTAGGCCCAAAGAATGTTGTCTGGAAATCTGGTTCCCGAACATCTGCCTCGTTCGAGTAGGCACCGCTCCCCGGACCTGCCAGTGCGGCGAGGATGGGAACCTTGTTTTTTGTCATGTCTTCACGAATTGCTTTGACCTGGTCAGGAGTGGTTGAATCAAGCCACTGTGAATCAACCATGACCTGATGCCATTCGTAGCCATTTAGGTGATGGATAAGTACCCCCCCAGTTATGTGGTGGACTCACATGAGTTTTAGCCGTACGCCACTTAGGGGTGACTGCAGAGCTTATGTTCGCATTTCTGGACACTTGCCCACCTGCAACCAGGGCTTCCACAATGCTATTAAGATGGCTCCCGTGAGTCGCTGCGAATGCCTACAAGTTTATTGCAAACTAACCCTGATGCACCCTCATCAAGCAGCGCCTTGTACGCTGCCCCAATAGCTGTCGCATTTTGACGATAAACATCATTCGACAAAAGCCGCGACCCAAGGATTATCTCAAATCCTGCAGGATCATCAAGAGTTCTTCTGGCCAGTACATCGTTCACGACTGACTGATTTATCGAAATTTCGAAATGGAACCCAAGTTCAGATACTGAATTCAAGAATGGCGCGAACGATGTGTTCACAGCTGCGATACTCATGTTGGGGAGAAGGGTTTCAATAAACCCCGTGAACGTCGGCGGAGTAGCGATCCAGCTATAATATTGACCGGGGTGGAATAGGTCCATGTCGAATATGTGCTGTGCATGCAATGTGCTCAATGTGCTTACGTCTTCCGTCGAGTTTACTATAATAGTGGTGGTGTGGCGGACAGCATCGAAGGTGGGGAATACGCGGAACGTTGCGCTGGTAATGACTCCCCAGCTACCAGCACCGCCACCTCGCAAGGCCCAGAAAACTGCACGCACAAGGTAAACAGTGACATGAAACAAAGCATAAATAAATCACTTACGATCAGGATTCGAAACTTTGTTGGCAGTCACAAGACTCCCATTTGCAATGACAATCTGGAACTCTGTGTAACATGTTCATGGAAATAGGAACACAAGAAGGAGTGTATACCTAAAGCATTGTCTGCGGCCAGACCCAAAGTGGGAGAAAGTAAGGCATGACCAGCTCCCTGGACGTAACCTCCCGCAGCGACGGCAGTGGAAGCTGTTGCCCCAACGAATATTTTACCTTGGGTTTTGGTTGCCATATATAGCGTATGCATGCCAACACCACTACCAACGGTGACGGCATTACCTAAATCTTTCCCTCCCACTAGGAAAGAATCGTGAAAGGTGATACTCTGGAAGTTCCGTGTCCACAGAAGTATTGAATTCTTTGCGGTGGAACGACCCAGATAATCATGACCTGAAGCTTTGATCGCGACCTTGAGGTTGTGAGCTTGAGCGAAGCGTACGCCAGCCTTTCATATAAGGGTTAGCATGGGTCCGTCATTGATGAGGGCTCTTACCTGAATGTGTGCAACCTTGGTAGCATTCACACCGAGAATAGGAACATTCCCTTGCCCACAGACGGTGGAGTTTCGGAAGCAGAGCGACGGTGGGTTCGAACTGTAGTCCTGACGTTGGGAAGCTGCAATTAACAGTTATCCAGGGGATAGTAGTCCATAACAGTACCTGCTCCCAATTAACCTGCATATTAATAACGTATATTATGTGAGATTAGCATTTTTGAAGAATAACGAGATGCCTACTTCAACCATGGCACCTGGGATATTATCTCTGAACACTCCACTTTGCCATTCGGCATCTGAGCATCCTCCGAGAAGAGTCTTGCAAAACTTTGCAGAAGGGACGACATTCATCAAACGACCATCAATCGACGAGTTGAATGCTGCCAGTTGATGACTTGTTGGGAACGAAGAGTCACCTGGTTGCGAGCGACACCTAGGTGATGGTACTGCAGCCACTACCAAGGCGGTCACCACCAGAAATTGAAAGACAAGACCTTGATAAACGGCAAAACGAAGCATGGTCAGCATGTCCTGCCAAAGTTACAGAAAACCTGTCCGCTTTATACTCCTAGCCTAGAATTTGGATGCAGGGTTGTTGTATATCCCGGCGCCACATTGGGATAGAATTGAGGGTAAGATCTGGCATGCGGCATGCGTCTAGGAATGCGATGCTACTGTGCCCTGTATAGCTTCTAGTTTACTGTAATGTATGACCAACCATGTGTCTGTGGGGGAAACCCCCTCCTCCAAAACCTGCCCATTTTACTATAAAGGAATCATCTGCCACCTCTGTTTGAAAGAATCACAGTAAAAAGAGCAGACGCCCTGAATCCACAGGATACTCACCGGAAAAGAACTCGCAATATGGAATATATGAAATGTGCCGAACGAGCCCTGGCGTCACATGACGGGGCGCGCTTGAGGACTGTGTGCAGCGATTGTGACGGCGTCATGTATAGTGATAGACATCGATCGTACTTGATCATGTATATGAGACATTGAGCGCATCGTCGAACGTCGACGTCCGAATCAAGAGGTGTTTTTTTTTTTGAAGTCCATTAAGTTGTTATCCATTGCACGAGGCAGGGACCGCTTGATACTACATCGCTGTGTATCTACCTTGAGTCATTCTGTGCAAAACAATGCTCAACATTAGCCCGCACGAATGGGCTGGTCCTGAATTGGACAAACAACCCAATGAAATTTACTAAAAGTTGTAAGACAAGGCGACCAGTCATAAATATAGCAGAGAATGATCGAGGCCGTATCCCTGATGCATTGGAGAAGACTGTTCGTTGCTCTTTACGAAGGTGACCATTGTGTGTGAAATTGTCAATAGATCATGGTAAAATGAAGAAAATGAAAGGGGCCACCGTAGGTATGTTATAGGTGGCGGAAGAGATGTTTCATTACTAACTTCTACGATGAATCGTACAGTTTACACAATGAGAACATGTCTGCTTCCCCCATCATTATTCAAGTTTCTGCTGACTTCGATCTTCTCTTATTACTAGTGAGTTAACAGCGCCGACTCAGTTGTCGACTCTGCACAACCGGCCCATTGGTGTCCCAGTTTTCTGACCCCACCCCTGCACCAACAATGAAAAGGGCCTCGGGATCAAAGGCATTCTTGATCTCGCTGAGACGCGCGAAATTAGGCCCAAAGAATGTTGTCTGGAAATCTGGTTCCCGAACATCTGCCTCGTTCGAATAGGAGCCACTCCCTGGACCTGCTAACGCGGCGAGGATGGGAACCTTTTTTTGTGTCATATCCTCACGGATTGCCTCGACCTGGTCCGGAGTGGTTGAATCAAGCCACTGTGAATCGACCATGACCTGATGCCATTCGTAGCCATTTAGGTGATGGATAAGTACCCTCCCAGTCATGTGGCGGACTCACGTGAGTTTTAGCCGTACGCCACTTAGGAGTGACTGCAGAGCTTATGTTCGCATTTCTGGACACTTGCCCACCTGCAACCAGGGCTTCCACAATGCTATTAAGATGGCTCCCGTGAGTCGCTGCGAATGCCTACAAGTTTATTGCAAACTAACCCTGATGCACCCTCATCAAACAGCGCCTTGTACGCTGCCCCAATAGCTGTCGCATTTTGACGGTAAACATCATTCGACCACAGTCTTGACCCTCTGATAAACTCGACACCGCCTGGATCATCAGTGGTGATTGAGATTAGTATATCATTGACGATTGTCCGATTAATTGAGATGTCGAAAGGAAATCCAAGTTCAGACACTGCGTTCAAGAATGGTGCGAGGGTTGCGTTCACAACTGCGACACTCGTGTTTGGAAAGAGGGTCTCGATAAACCCAGTGAAGGTTGGCGGGGTAGCCGTCCATATGAAGTACCTACCAGGGTGGAGTGGATCCATGTCGAAGATGTGTTGCGCATGCAACGTGCTCAATGTACTTACATCATCTGTCGAATTTACAGTAATGGTAGTGATATGGTGAACGGCATCAAAGGTGGGGAATACGCGGAAGGTTGCACTAATGATGACTCCCCAGCTACCAGCACCGCCGCCTCGCAAGGCCCAGAAAACTGCGTGCACAAGGTAAATAATGACATGAAACAAAATATATAAACAAATCACTTACGATCAGGATTCGAAACTTCGTTGGCAGTCACAAGGCTCCCATTTGCAATGACAATCTGGAACTCTGTGTAACATGTAAGGGGGTCTAAGGACACAAGCAGTGTGCGTGTGTACCTAAGGCATTGTCCGCGGCAAGGCCAAGAGTGGGGGAAAGTAAGGCATGACCAGCTCCCTGGACGTAACCTCCCGCAGCGACGGCAGTGGAAGCTGTTGCCCCAACGAATATTTTACCTTGGGTTTTGGTTGCCATATATAGCGTATGCATGCCGACACCACTACCAACGGTGACGGCATTACCTAAATCTTTCCCTCCCACTAGGAAAGAATCGTGAAAGGTGATACTCTGGAAGTTCCGTGTCCACAGGAGTATCGAATTCTTTGCGGTGGAACGACCCAGATAATCATGACCTGAAGCTTTGATCGCGACCTTGAGGTTGTGAGCTTGAGCGAAGCGTACGCCAGCCTTTCATATAAGGGTTAGTATGGGTCCGTCATTGATGTAGGCTCTTACCTGAATGTGTGCAACCTTGGTAGCATTCACACCGAGAATAGGAACATTCCCTTGCCCACAGACGGTGGAGTTTCGGAAGCAGAGCGACGGTGGGTTTGAAGTGTAGTCCTGACGTTCAAAAGCTGCAATCATGTTAATCCACATAGAAGTAGTTTGTGACTTACCTGCTCCCAATTGACCTGCACATTTATAGCGCACGTAAGGTATCTTTGTTGCTTCTGATGAATAATGAGATGCTTACTTGAAGCATGGCACTTGGGATATTATCTCTGAACACGCCACTTTGCCATTCTCCATCTGAGCATCCTCCGAGGAGAGTCTTACAAAACTTTGCAGAAGGGACGACATTCATCAAACGACCATCAATCGATGAGTTGAATGCTGCCAGTTGATGACTTGTTGGGAATGAGGAATCCCCTGGCTGAGAGCGACATTTAGGCGATACCGCAGCAACTATCGCGGGGCTCGTCAGGAGAAGTTGGAAGACAAGACCTTGGGCAATGGTGAAACGAAGCATGTTCAACATCACCAGTCCTGAGCTGCAAAAAACCCTGTTGCTTTATAGACAGGGTAGATTCGGATTCAGGGGTGTATATCCCATCGGACAGAATTGCCACATAAGCTTTCGAATCATCTTGGCGGGTCACTGTCGATTTGTGACGACTCGGAGGTCAAGATAAATGCGGCAATATATTGCCTCGAGTGTTTTCAAGTTCACCCATGTCTATGGGTACCAATCTCCTTGAAAAACCTCTAAGTTCAACCATAACTATAGAAATCATTGCCCTGGTCCCATAACAGGATTACAGAAGAGCAGATGCCTGAGGTACGTCGGAAGATACACACACCGAAGAAGAACTCGAAATATGCGAAATGTTGCTGCGCGGCGCCCTGCATGGCGGCCCTGCATGGTAGTCCGAGAATGACAAGGATGTGCAGTAGTGACGTGATAAGGTATATAGTCTCTAAAACTTGAGAAACCATCGTGTATTACTTTTCCCAGGCTGTGCTATGAAATAAACGTCTGTAAATGTGGGCTTCTGGTATAACGAAGAACTGGGTAACTGCTGCCTAGCTGTCTTGCCAGAGCGTGCAAGAGTAATGTAACCTCGCAGCATGTAATGCATCACCCATCGACTTCTTACATCATTGATCTGAGATTTTGCATCACCATTTGTCAGGGAAAAACACATCCGACCCAACTGAGCG
>QFFB01022110.1:0-18713 GCA_003316465.1 Ramaria cf. rubripermanens
GAAGCTTAGAGAAGCTTCAGGAAAGATTTGGAAGGTTTTGGAAGGCTGTGGAAGGTGCTATTGTATTTTTAGTTGGTGTCACAGCTGTTTTGGAACCCTTCAAGACTTTGGTGTTATTGCTAACACTTCAATCTATCAGAACGTGTCACATACGGGACTAATAGAATACCAGCACTGCTGCAGCACAACTCCAGAAATAATTTAATATTTGTACCTTGGTTGCAATCCATGCAATAACTAGTCCAAGTTATCACAGATGGAAGGCAATGTGTTTCTTAGCAGCAATGTGTAATAAACTATTAGACTGTAGGTTCAAGGACACTTTCAGGGTTCAAGCATATTCCAAAGAAAGAGGAATACAGGCGAGTTTATAAATGGACTGACCTGATAATCTGTCAGTGCACAGCAATAACAAGAGACATAAGAGAAGTGCATGTGAGGTAGCTTTTATAAGCAACTTGACTTGACTTGTGAAAGATACTGAACAGGAAACTCAACTGATCAATAACTCTTGGGTATTGGAGTGCAACTGGCAAGACTATCAATTGTCAGACTCACTCTGTAGAATTTCACCCAGAGGATTAGTCCAAGTGGCTAAGCAGTAAAGCAACTACTTAACTGAGAATTAATACACTAAAGTAAGTGTAAGAACCCTAGCTGGGGTTAGCAGCTTAGTAAGATGTGCAAGTCACACAAGTTGTGTAGGATAGAAGATGGTTGAATTGATTGTTCTCCAAGGCAGGCAAAAGGCCTCCTTTTATACCATATTGTACAGGTGCTTAGATAAGCAGGTAGAATCTTCTATCTATTAATGGAACAGGGGAAGAAGCTAGTGGAAGCTGGAAGAAAGATCTAGGGGCTTCTGACAGTTTCCAGAGATTTCCACTGCCTTCTGTCAAGTTTAGGGGAATTCCCAACCAATCAGGGCCCTTCTACACTAATGACTCATTGTACAGCCTCAAATGTCTCAGCATCATGTGATAAGGTCAGGTGGACCTGTCTCACCAAGATTTGCCTGATTTGATTAAGTGGTTCCACAACCATTTAGTCCAAGTTTGGTAATTTATTCAGACTCAGCCACTGAGTCTGAAGGAGCCATGACTTCAGGGCTGTGGGAGCATGTGAGCCTAAACCGAGAACTCCACAGAATCCGAGTAGACCGGTCGTAGTTTGAAATCAAAAGTCCGTGACATAGTTGTGGATACAAGTGGGTCCACAACTCTGCTGCACAAATAAGATGGAATTGAGAGAAGTAGGCCTCGGAAAAATAGGCAAAAATTGGGGAAAAATAGAGAGATGTTTGAAACACCCTAGAGTAATTTTTAGATGGTTTTTATGTGCAAAGATCCCAGTCAATTTCTTATAAGGTGGTGTTACAAAGATAGAGGACTATTTAAGGCTGGTTGCGTGGCCAGATTCCAAGAAGAGGCATTCTGCTGGTTGAACAGCAGTTCCCACACAACAGCTTTGTGACAGCAATCCATGGTTAAGTGTAAAAGTTTCCCACACTTAAATACATCATATGATTATCATGTGACTGCCTTATTTCAAAAATGGTCATGTGATCATCATGTGACTACCCCAGTCTAGCACAGTCATGTGATAGTCATGTGATGGTGGGAAATATTAGCTCAGTGACCAATGGATTGTTGTACCTTGTGGACCCAATGTGAACATAATAAAGAAATATTCATACAACCTTTTCTAAGGACATTTGGAACTATTTAACTACCTAGTAATTGTTCATAAATAGGTAGCTTATTTGTGAATGACCCCTAACAGAAGGCCTCCAAAGGTCAAGCTGAAGGTTTGGCCCAGGCCTCTGAGGTAAAAAAATAGTCAGCAACCCTTCAGCCTCCATGCATTCCAAGGGTTGTGTTGACTCAGGTTGCACAAAAAGGGAGGTAAGACTCAATGCTTCTGCTTTTCCACCTTAACATCTCTTGTAGTTAGTTTATGTTCCGACCTTATCCCTCATGTATCTTTCAAAGCTTTAGTAGATTCCGGCTCTACCCATTGTTTCTTTGACTCCACTTTTGTTTATAAATATAGTCTGAAGACACAGTCTATTTCGTCTATACCACTTTGTCTGTTTGATGGTAGTACAAACTCTATAATCACCAAATCAGTAGTTATACTGATCCAATTCCCCCATGGTCACACCCATTCTGTAGATTTCTATGTCACCCCCTTAGACATGTCCATGTTGGTAGTTCTCAGACACAACCTGCTACAATCTGTTAATTGATTGGGTATTGGGCAGTATTATGCTCCAAATGACCCTCATGGGTGTTCCTTTGGACACCCCATCAGTTTCAGCTCACACTTCCTTGGCTGAGTCTACCCTGAACCCTGTACCCCCACAGTGCCTACCCCGAAGCTTGAAGCACCCAAGGTTGCCTTGATCAATGCAGCTGTGTTCATGTGTGCCTGTAGGATGGAAGGTACAAAGTGTTTCCAGTTGAACCTTGCCACAGCGAACATCTCGGGTTGTTTGGTATTGTCCCTCCCCAAACAGGTGGATCTGCAAGATGTCCCGAAGGAGTATCACAACTTCACCAACGTCTTCAGTAAGGCCAAGGCAGATGCCTTACTCCCTCACCAAACCTATGACCTGAAAATCAACCTGGAAAAGGGAGCCACACCTCCTCAACCTCCATTGTACTCGCTCTCGACCTCGGAACTTGCTATGCTCCAAGAATTTGTTGATGAGCATTTGAACATGGGTTTCATTTGGCCCACTTGGTCTCCACATGGAGCTCCCGTCCTTTCCATTAAAAAGAAGGATGGCTTGCTTCAGCTCTGTGTAGACTTCTAAGCTCTCAATAAGATTATGAAGAAGGACTGATATCCACTTCCCCTGATTACTGACTTATTGGATGCACCTCGCAAAGCCCATATCTATACCAAGATTGATCTTTGGCATGTGTACCACCTAGTCAGGGTAGCCAATGGAGATGAATGATGGCATTCCAAACCTGGTATAGTTTGTTTGAATGGCTGGTCATGCCCTTTAGTCTTACCAATGGCCCCTCAGCTTTTCAATGTTTCATGAATGACGTCTCCTAGGAGATCTATTAGATGAATGCATTGTTGTCTACCTTGATGATGTTCTCATCTACTCTGATGACCCTGTTCAGTACAGGGAACATGTCCATGAAGTACTATGCTGGCTCCATAAACACAGTCTTTATGCCAAAGCAGGCAAATGCAAATGGCACTGAGACTCTGTGGAATTCCTTGGTTATATGCTATCAACTGAAGGACTCACCATGGCCCACAACAATGTACAAACAATTCAAGATTGGCCCAAACCTCAGAAGGTTAGAGACATACAATCCTTCCTCAGTTTCATCAACTTCTACTGTCGTTTCGTTACAATTACTTGGACATAATAGTTCCCCTCACCTGGCTCACCCAGAAAGGCACACCATGGGTTTTCACTGAAGAATGTCAGAAGTTGTTCAATTATTTAAAGAACGCATTCGTTTTGGCCCCGATCCTTGTGCACTGGGTTCCCAACCAACCATTGGTCGTCAAAACCAATGCCTTGGATTATGCCCTTGGTGCAATCCTCTCTATGTTCGACTCTGAAGGTGAATTATATCCAATCACCTTCCACTCTTGAACATCTTCTGATGCTGAGCTTAATTATGATGTCCATGACAAAGAGCTACTGGCATTTTTTGAAGCTTTCAAGCATTGGAGACACTATCTCAAGGGGTTGGCAACCCTGATAGATGTTGTCACTGACCACAAGAATTTGGAGTATTTTTTCACCACTAAGGTGTTAACACAAAGACAAGTACGTTGGTCTGAATACCTATCCCAGTTTAACCTTGTTATTTGGTTCTGTCCTGGAAAACTCGGCACTAAGCACAATGCTTTAACTAGATGATGGGATGTCTACCCTAAAGAGAGAGGTAATGACTATGTCCAAGTCAATCCTCAGAACCTATGACCAATATTCACCAACCAACAACTCTCTGAATCACTTCATGCCACTTGCTTGCACTTGTACTCCAAGTGAGCACCTTGATGGACTCTGAACAGCTTCATGCTGATATATTAGCCAGCCTGACATCTGACCCCATGGCCAAAAAGCATCTCGGTAATGACACTGACCTGAGATAGATGTAAACTGACAATAGTTTCATATGCCTTGACAGCCAAATTTATGTTCCTGAAGCCAACAACCTCCAACTCCCAACTCCGAGTACTACAGTACAAACATGACGATGTACTCTTGGGACACTTTGGTCAGAACAAGACATTAGCCCTGATCCACCAAGAATATACTTGGCCAGGACTTCAAACCTTTGTTATTGACTTTTACAAGTCATGTACCACTTGTATGTGATCCAAGTCACAGCGTCACCAGCCTTATGGTTTTCTCAAGCAGCTCCCGATCCCCAAGCAGCCTTGGAATTCAATCTCCATGGATTTCATTGAGCAGTTGCTAGCCTCCTTGGAATTCACTGCCATTTTGGTGGTTGTATGCTGCCTCACCAAGCAAAGCATCTTTATTCTGACTTACGACACGGTCACTTCAGCTGACCTTGCAAAGCTATTCATGCTATATGTCTTCTCTAAACATGGAGTACCTTTGCATGTCACCTCTGATCATAGATCCAAATTTGTATCACACTTCTTTCAGTCCCTCACTAAAGCTCTCGACATGACTTTGCATTTCACCTTGGGATACCATCCCAAAGGCAATGGTCAAACTGAATGTGTTAACCAAACGTTGGAACAGTACATCTGAGTGTATTGCAACTATCAGCGGGACAATTGGTCTGATTTGCTATCACTGGCAGAGTTTGCTTACAACAATGCCCCTAGCGCTACTATGGGTATTTCCCCCTTCTATGCCAACAAACTCTATCACCCAAACCTCACGGTTTACCCAGAACGGGACCTCACATCCTCATGAGCTTGACAATTTGCTATTGACCTTGACCTGCTTCATACTGCCTTAAAAGAGGAGATTAAACTTGCTCAGTCTCAGTACCAGGTTTTGGCCAATGCTCGGCATGCTCCAGCCCCCAAGTTTGCTAAAGGATCCTCTGTGTTTGTCAAAGCACAATTCTTTTGAACCACTCAGCCTTCAAAGAAGCTTGCTGAGAAGTACCTTGGCCCCTTTGAGATCATTGCCCAAGCTGGTTCCCACTCTTACACTCTTTAGCTTCTGGACAGCATGCGTGCAGTCCACCCAGTCTTCCATGTCTCTATGCTTGAACCTGCAACTCCGAACTCCATCCAGGAGCATATTCAGCCGCCACCTCCGCCAGTCAGAATTGATGGTGAGCCTGAGTACAAGATTTCCAAGATATTGGATTCCAAGACTGACCACTGTTGAAGACCCTGCAACCTCTTATACCTGGTCCATTGGGCTGGTTATGAAGGCACCAATGAAGAGACCTCTTGGATCCTCACAACCAAGTTAGGTCACACAGCTGAGATTGTCACCGAATTCCATCAAGCTTACCCTACCAAACCCGGACCTTGGTCCCCTTGACCCAATCCATATTTCTTTCTTATGTTACTATCATGGTCATTTTTGTAAATAGCTTCTCCATAACTCTGTTCCCAACACCAAAAACTGAAATTCCAAAAACCTGAAAAGTTCACCCATTCACATTTTAGTCACACTGATGATTTTTTGGTTATACAAGTTCAATTCTTTATTATTATACATCCCAGAAAACACCTGCCTCCTACTTCATTGTCTCCTCTTCTTGCTCCTCCTTGTTCCTGTCCACCTCCTCGCTTTCCCCAATCTTCTCAGTCTCCACAATTTCCTTGGCTTCCCCAACCTCCTTCTCAGTCTCCTTTGCTTTCCCTTTTCCCTTCATATCTACCTTCTTGGCCTTGTCTTCTTCTTTCTTCTCCCAATCCTCCATCCTGTCCTCCATTCCCTTCCCATCATTCACTGCTTTCACACCTGACCCCGAACCCTCGACTTCCAAACCCCCGCATCCCGAACCCCATATCTCTGCACCAGCCAAGGTCCCTGGCCCTGTGCTAGACCCTGAGCCCCCTTAGCCTGTCAGTCTCAGCCGGAGACCCCTGTCATGACTGCTGTTTTCCACATCTCGAGTTTAGCAAATTATGTTGATATCGGTGGTGGGTTTCCATCACACTGATGTCGGCAAGGCCACTGTAGTCTATCTCACTTCTATTTGCGGATCGCCAAACATATTCTTTGCCATTGTGCCATGATACTTCATCCTCATTTTGCATGATTTGCATCTCCCATGCAGCATGCAGGGTCACTGGATGTGAGCAGAAGTCCGGTCTAGCTGATGGGTTTCACTCATGGGTCCCGCCAGCTGCCTTACCCCATGAAGCCTCTCTCCATCCCTCCCTCCCTGCATTTGCTTTTTACTATAAAGTACTTTGATTCCACCTTTACAGTTCTTTAGTTCGATTATCATATGTCTACCTCATTATTTGAGTCCTCACTAGTAGAACAAACCTTAGTACGATGACCTCCTCCCTCATTGGTAGTTATGCCTCACGGTGAGCTCGAACCTTCGATCTTATTTGCTACACCCCTTTGGGGGCACCACTGAGACTGCTATTCGCAGTACTTCACAGGAGTGTTTGGATCAGCAAAAGGAACACCTGAACTGGGATGACCTTTCCTTGAGGATGTGTGTGAATCATTGCATACTACTCTTGGGTTATTTGCTATGACTGTAGGCCCATGTCGGAATTACACTGACATTCTATTTTTCTCTAAATTCCAATCTTGACAACCCCAACATTGATGTGCCTGCAACCAGTCACTCCAGCATGGTCACCAGACAACCGAACGCCTCAGCCATGTAAAACTACGACTTGACCGCCGATTTCATCAGCATCAGTCACTTGGCCTCTTGCTTTGCTTGCCCTAGCTGCCACTTGTGCTGCCAAAGGAGAACCGGCAGGATGTCCTCTTGAATGTCAGATAACAGCCTTTTTGGCTCCACCAAGATGAACCCCTTTGTCAGCCAAACACCAGGTGTTCGTCTTTGCTTCAGCTCCAACTCAGCCTCTGACTTGTCATCCTCAGACTTGAGAACACTCCGGCTACATTTTGGTAAGACCACGAACAAGTACCAAACCTTCCTTGCATTGCATTGTTGGCAGGCCTTGCCCCCGCCTTGGATGCAGTTCTCGTGACAATTTTGACAAGTGTTGCACTTCACCACCTCCTATTCATCCGTCAGAAGTAGAATCACTGAGCTTGTTGGCCTTACTCACCTGCGAAGTTTTTTTCAGCCCCCATAGCACTGCAGCCTCAGTCATCCTTAGAAACTCCTTGGCCTGGTGTTTCTCAGCCTCCTTTAAGGTATGTTGCCTCCAGGCCACCTCCTACTCAGCTTTCTCCCTAGCTGCCTGTCTCACTCTAGCCTCAGCCTTAGCCTTAGCCTCCTCCTCTTCCCTGGCTCTGGCTGCTGCCACAACTCACTCCCACTCTTCATTTTCGCACCACACTTTCTTGGCCCAAATCCTAGCAAATTCTGCTCGCCATGCTGCAAACTTGGCCGCAAGTGCAAGCGCTTCAGCCAAGATCTCGTCCAGAATCTCCTTGTGGTTTTTCGATGGTGCTGACATAGTGTTAAAATTCTGCTCAAACCCCCATCCTACCCCTCCTTTTAAATCTTTTCCCAACCAATTTCTTACATAATAGGCATTCAGTCAACCTGCATGCACATACGCCCAGATAGCCACAAGGCAAGATCCCCACTTTATATGGCCTCATGGGTTCAGCCATAAGAGGGAGGTACTGTAGATCCCCACCCACCTCAGATCTCAGCATACCTTGGGACTTTGGACCACATTACCTCAGGCCTCTGGCCTCGGCATGTTTTGGTCACACTTGGTCACACCCCTATTATACTTACTTGTTTTATTGTTAGTACATGCTATCCTTGTTGTGATAAAAAAGATATTGTAATAAGCATTGTGATGTTATTTTTTTTTTCTCTCTTATCCTTTTATTACCCATTTTTCTTTCTTTCTCTCAGTCATAAAAAGTTAGAAATAATGTTTAAAAAAAGGGGAGTCTTGTCTGTTATATTCAAGGAGGAAACCATGAGACAATACCTGGCCCACTCGCATGAGTTGTAGACGCGCTATGACATCATAAGTATGGACAGATGGGTAATGCACGTGATTACCCCACACATGTGTCACCGATAATCGATCAGCCCGGTTACATGGCGAGCAGGCGCCTGAACCGCCGGAATAATAAAAATAGAACGGAAAAGAATGTTGCAACTATAGAGGGTCGTACGAGGATGACAATGACACAGAATTCAAGATCAAGGAACGCATCAAACATATCCAATAATTGGATCACATATGGGATAGGAGAAGAAGGAGCGGCTTTCACATTATTGTGTCAAGGAGACAGACATTTTTCTCTATTATCTTTTTTTACTTGTCATTGAAAATTATACTTCCAATTCCCCCATTCACTATTTTCTTCCCCCTGACGACTGATTATTTTCCAGATTTTTTCCACTATCCAAAACAAAAATCCGGCACTATTTGCTCCACAGATAGTACTATCTTTCATCCCCTTAGTTACTAATTTTCCAGACCTCCGTCCTTATTATTAGCGTTCCCAAAATCACCCATACACCTTCTCGTATAAGTATCATGATATTCCTGTATGTTGTGCTTTAGCCAGAATTATATCCTTCTTGATACACTTAGAAAAGCTCAGGGCATTCAGACTTGCCTTTCAAAAATTTCCTATTATTCTCTTCAATAAAATTCTACAATCTACAAGCCAGCTACACTAGGTTATCTATCTACTCCCTCAATTCATTACCATACATCAAACCTCTCTTCTTTTACTTGACCGACGATCCATCTTGACGCCGAAGGAACCCCTGAGCCGAATCTCTGAAACATCATCATATATCATCTCTGACCCCCGCACTACATCACCTTTGATTAATCAACGCGCGTGCCATATTCGGCATCACATTCACAAAGGAATCAATATATATATATATATATAGATATTAACAATCCTGCCCATATCATGTGACCCCTCAGTCACCCTCTCCCTGATCCCTGTACCCTCACACTAGTATATAAGCTATTCTCCACATGTATGCTACTCAGTTCTGATATTGACAAAGTATCCCCCCTAAGCCTACACTCTACTTTGTGAACGGCCCTTGGGCCACCGGTCCAAAATACAGGGACAGACAGCCACATGGATGCAACACTAATAAGTTGAAGCCAAGTCCCTCTGACCCAGCCTCTCTTAGCCTTCAGCTGAGTATCTCAGTACCACCCATCAGTATACACCTTAACAGAATTTCTATTTGAATGACCTTATTGACAATGACATGTTCTTATGTTGTGGTAGCTAGGGTATGATGTATCCATGCTATTTCTATATTAAAAGTAAAGGTGGCGAGTGTTACACCCATGCATTCCATGCTTCTAGTCCCACCTTCCATGTCCTTGCTTCCAGAAACCACTATACCCTTACTCAGCTCCCCACTCTCCCTCGGCCCCTCCATCAGCAATGGTGCCTTTTTCTCCATGGAATGCCTGGTCCCCTTACTGATGGATGATGGGTACCTTTTGTTAGGAATTCATGGTTATATATCTGTTGTTGCTTTTTGTCACGCTCATGTCACTAGTGACATGTTGACCTATGATCTGGTCTTTTCAGGGGTTTCAGCCCCTTTCTGATATTGTATAAGTAGTTAGAACACTAGCTACAACAAATCATATGGTTTCAGCCCATCCCTCATGTCATTGAGGCCGGTTATGCACTTGAGTCAATGTGCATTGAGTTTCCCCTTCTTCAAATCTTCTATTCCCTCTTTGATATTTTATCACTTTTCAGATATTACAATTGTGTACACTTCTGCCACCTCTGCCACCTCTGTACTTCTGCACATACTGCAGAACTGTTTCCTTAAACCTTACATAAGTTACTCCATTCCAAAAGCCTTGGGACCTGGTATCTGTTGAGTAGTGCAGCACATAAGCCCAAGCCATCCAATCCAACCTCTGTCTTCTGGTTAATTTGTCATGCCTTATTCCACCAAGCTGACTTGGTTCCAGAAATTGCTATCTGGAAACCTTGACAAAAATGTGCAAAATCACACAGCCTTTATGAACAACCTCCACAGGTAATCCTTAATTTGCATCCCACAAGGTTTATGAGAGAACCTCTTACCCTGTATGTGAAACATGTAATTTAATGTGACTAAAAAGTACCACAGGCTTATAAAATGTTTTCATATTTTTTGAAGTGTGTGTTGGGCCCACATGAAATGTTTTCTGGGACACAAGTTCAGGACTTACATTTTCTTTCTTTCTTTTGCCTTGTTTTGGTGGTGGGGGGGTGATGGCTCAATAGAATTATTGCTTGACCTGAGCAGTGAGGACTCAGTGAACTCATCATCAGGCGCTTGAAGTTGACAAACTAAAATGTGTGTCACATGGTGCATATGTCCATTCACCTCTGCCATTGCTAGCTAGCATTGAAATTCTGTTAGTATATAAAACGCCCTACATGTTCCCAATCATAGGAGGATGAAAAGTTGAACATCTCCATGCTAACCTGGAGGCGCTTCATATCAAACTTACACCTGAACAGATTAAAGCTTTGGAGGAGGCCTTGCCGTTAAAGATGCACTAACATGAATGATACCTATTAGCCTGCACGCAATGGTCCTTCTACCTGGATGGTCTATAATGCAGTCGTTCGTGGGCAAAGAGACTACAGCTGTGGGTTGACTGGTACTGAGAACGAGTCGTACAACCTACAGAACTAGGATGTAACACAGGTGACTTCTTATGATGATTGCCCTGCTTTGTGTGATGTATGACATAGACTTGTGACGTGTGACTTGTGATGTATGCGCGGCTATATCCTGTGACAGAGCTTTGACTTGGTGCCCTAAACTTGGGACTTGACTTGGACTTGAGCATAAGACTTAAGAGAAACTTGACTTGAGAACTGAACTTGACTTGTTATTGTACTGAGAGACCGAGCCCTTATATACACATCCCCAAGCTACAATGATGTCATGCACTGCAATGGGTTGAGTCATATGATGAGCAAGCAGGTCTGAGTCAGAACAAGTAATGGTGAGAATACAAAACACAAAAGGGGAAACCAGGGAGAAATTACAATAGCAAAAGTAAGTGAGAATGTGTCAGATAGGGGTAAAGTATGGTGAATGAGTAATGAAAGATCCAAAAATAGAACAAGTATGAGTCATGATGAGAAAAGACTAACTAAAATAGAAACAAGGTGAGTCATTCTGAAACAAAGTGAGTCATGACAAGAACACTATAAATAGCCACCAATCATAGTCATACAAATGGTCCACTCTCTCCAAGATGAGTCATGGGATTAGTTGGTGCAATTGAGTCATAAGAGTGAGGGTGACAAATCAATAACAGAAATAACTCCTGAGCTTCTCCTTAATCCACTCCCATGATAGAATGCGAGGGGGAGACAGTTGTATACAGTCTCAAGTAGTTCTATGATGAAGGTTGAGTCAGATTGACATGGGAGGGTTGGTTGGGTATGGAGCCCTGAATTCTGCCTCATATTCTTCCCTTCCTTCATTGTGAATGACCTTGCCCATGTATCCAAAGAACGTGAATGGCTGTGCATCATCTTGGAAAAACACAGAATCTCCAATGGCATATGACTTCTTCATTGAGAGCTGCACTGCTTTAGGTGACTGGGGGTAAAGCATATGATGAAGCTCGGTGTGTCTTTGGATATCTTCTGAATCAAGTGACCATTGTGATAATGAGGGTGATGTTGGGGACTCAAAGGTCTGAAGGGGAATAGAGTTTGAAGCTGTGTTATTGATGGCTGGCATGGGGATAACAATTAACTGGTAATGAATGGGTAGGGTTGTGTCATCTGGCTGGGCTAAACTGAGATGATGGAATAAGCTGAGATGAAATAGATGTGTGTGGAGCTTGTAGTTTTTAAAGACTCCTCAGAGTTTGAAGCTTTTAGATATGTGTCGTTCAATTTTTCTTCACTGGCAGGGTTCCATAGTCAGAGAAAGTATGACTATGATGAGCCCAAAGAGAGGTGCTCACGGAGCAGTCATAAAAACAAGGAGGGTTGGAAGACCATCCAGCAGATTATCAGAGAGCAAGTTGCCTCAGAAGCAGACACAGAGACAACTACAGCTAGTCTAGAGCTCAAATTTGAGCACCGGAAGTGCAAAGAGGCAGTGGCCACTAGGCAGCACACCCATGCGCTAGAGCTAAAAGTGAGACATGCAGAAGAGGCAGTATGGCGATCCCTCTGCAAGAATATCCCAATGCAAGAGACGGAGGAGGTGGTACAACAAGCTTGACAAGCCCACCTGGCTCTGGGAAGCTGGAGCCAGTTACAGGTCATGGGGTTGACAGGAGATACCCATCACCAAACCAATGACAACACACATGCAGGAGGAGCAGACATAGACAATGGTCGAAGGCAGGCCATCATTGGGTTGGGCCCCCCCAACCAGCAGGGACATTTGATGCCCCTAACAGAAGAGCAGGGCATACCTGATCATGCTGACAACAATGCCAAGCCACACAATGGCATCACGTGCATGATACGTATAGCACTAGTGGATCGCACAGACATGGACCCTGAAAAGTCCGTGTTAGCAAAATCAGGCGTGAAATTAGGCCACCCCAATACATATGTAGGTGGATCAGACCTCAAAGAATTCGAGGTATTCATAGCCAGCATCTTGAGATGGCTCAAAATGAACAGCCTCCTAGGGCCAGCCAGCACTGATATGCAGGTTGTCTACTTAGGCACCTGCTTTGAGGGCAAGGCACAGGAGTGGTTCTTCAGAAACATAGAACGTTTCGCTTGTCAGATACAGGACTGGACCTTGCAAATGGTAGTACAAGGCCTACAGAAAAGGTTCCTGCATACCCTGACACACCACCATGTGTCAAACAAGTTTGACACAGTGGTACAAGGGATGAAAACTGTCCAAGAGCTCCTAAATGACCTAATGAAATACTCAGTGCGTATGATACACCCTCCTGATATATACACATTCAGGAAACAGTTCATTTCAGCATTGTGTGAGACACTGCGCAATGAAGTGCTAAAAAAGGGATACAAACACCAAATTCAGCACTATTGAGCAGTTATATGAGACTGCCCAAATGATTGAGTAAGCATCCTAGTACAATAATGGGATGCACCACCCTGACAATGTGAATACACTGTCAGGCATGACATGGCCTACAGCAGTTACGCTGCAACATCAGGACAGTCAAACAAGAGCTGCCCAGCTGACAGCCACCAGGCCAAAACGCACCATACAGCCATGTATACACAATATGCCAAGGCCAGAAGTGCAAGGCATTCAGGCCAGCAGTAATTCAACAAAAACAAATTACATACACAAAGGAGGCCCAAACTCAAGCCCCATATGTTTTGAGTGCAGACAACCTGGGCACATCCAGGCTAGCTGCCCCCACCTAAACAAAGCAGTGAGAGCTGCAGGGGTAAGGGCAGAAGGGGCCAAGGATCCTGAAAAGGATCCACGAGAGGAAGGAGCCTCATCTCCCAACAAAGAGGGGGAGGGTGAGCATCAAGAGACAGAGCCTCATGATGATAATACAGGTGAATGGGAGCCAGAGCCATCCCAGTACCAATGGGATGATGATGAAGAGGCCAATAGCCATACTGTCACTTATCAATCTAGCGTAATAAGGATCACATCAGATGACAGGGAAAATGTGACGGCAAGGGTGATGGCCGCACAGGTGAAATCGACAGCTTCAGACAAGGCCACCAAACCTATGTATAATCATAGGAGCAAACACAAAATATGGCCTGAGAGGCCACAAGCTGAGAACAGTACCCTCGCTGGATATTGGGAGATCAATGGTGTGAAGGCCCACTGTCTATTAGACAGTGGTAGTGAAGGGGTATTGATATCCCCCGAATTTACGCGAGCCACAGGAATGAAGACATTCCCCCTCACACAACCAATTGCATTGCAATTGGCATGCATCGGTAGTTGATCCATGATCAACTACAGGACATACACAACCATCAAGTTTGGTCCACACAAAGTCAAAGAATATTTTGACGTGGCCAACATCAAATATTACAATGCAATACTCAGCACACCTTTCCTTAGAAAGATGGCCATAGTCCTGGACTTTAATAGCCCAGGAGCAATCAGAGTTGACAATGAGATCATGCTCGCTGGGAAAGTGTTCTTCAACATCCCACTGAAAGACAAGCAAGTTGTCCAAGTAGGCAGCATGCTGGGCTACAGGCCTGCCAATAGGCAGGCCTGAAATGAGGTGGATGGGCTACAACAAGGCCTGTCCAATAGCTCTCCTTGCATATGCAGGGAGAAGCATCCTTACTACAAAGTGAGGACACGGGGATGGAGTAGTATTCAAACCCTACCTGGAGTGGGACACAAGGAGTGCCTAGGGCCCTTCAGGCTTGCACAGACCCATGACATTGTCCTAAAAGATGACGCAATCCCCCAGCTCCACAGGAGCTGGGACAAAAACATCACTGACCTTGTCAGTGGTATCCCATTAGAACTACCACCCATGTGGGAGGTTAATCACGAGATCAACTTGGTTGATCCCAGAAAGTGAATACGCTACCAGCTGCCAAAATGCCCAGAGCACTTCCACAAAGAGCTCTTGGTGAAAGTCTGTTAGATCCCTGAGATCTAACACCAAAGCTCCGAACCTTCGGACCTCCGAACTCCGAAGTAACTATTATGTTCCATTTTAGTTCTTGTTGTTTGCCTCTTAAAGTATAATTTCATTCACGACCCAAGTAGGATACTTGTACCTCTCTCGATCTGAACCTCCGACCCTATTCCGAACTCCACTTGTTATATGCCTCTTATGTCTTTCTTGTTATACGTTCTTAGGATACAATTAGCTTACGAGGTATTAATAGTCCTCCAAACTTGTATCCAGTTCTTTAGTTCGAATATCAACTTATTTCCTCGTTACCACCTCCAGTCTTCTCGCACCCCTCTATATAGTTAGATACTATTATTTGATACCTCCGAATCCGAGCCTCTAGTCAACCTCCGAAACTCCGAACCTCCAATCTCTGAAATTAGGGATCAAACAATAGTGGGTGGCGCAACCCATAAGTTGAAGCCAAGTCCCTACCCCCCTCACATACCTTGGAAGTCCGACCTCCGAGTCTCCGATCTCCGAAGTTCCGGGTAATGTCCGTGAACTTAACAAAGTCGCAAGATACACCACTGCAAGATGGTGGGTACCAGCAGTGGCACAACAAGTGGTACCAATGCTCTACGTGTCAAAAAAGAGCAGCAAGCTGAGGACCATGTTTGACTTGTGCAAGCAAAACGAGAACATGATCAAAGATGTGACCCTTTCCCAGACCAAGATATCATTCGTAATGACATGGTAGCTGCCCACCAAGACAATGGGTGGCAAATTAGCAGGTGGCAAGGCAGCATAGCTGTCTACCACCCAAAAGGATGTGCCTCATGCAACAGGTACATCTAGCACTTGCTTGAGGCCACAAGCCTCAACCAAATCAACATCAAGTGTTCCCATGTCAAGGATGCCATCAATACAGCATGGCCACCATTGTTTCACAACATCGAATCTGATGTCAAGTGCCGTCTCCAAGGGTGTGTTAACAATGTCAACAATTAGATCATCAACCTTAGGGAATCCCTCCATGATATGAGGGAGTCCCTAAGGACTCACAAAATCCACTCAGCATTGAGTGTGAAGAAGATGCTCATGACCATGAGCAAATCACAGCCCTTGAGTGAAAGCTCAAGGAAACAAAAATCAGCTCAGCAGCAACACTGAGCAAAACACCCACACCTTGGCCAATGAAGGCTGTGGGCAAGCCTCGGCCCCTGCCTCAACCAGAGGCAGGGACATCCAGCCAGCTAGCTCTGCTGACGGGCAAGATGACTTCTAGCCGAACACTCCCCCAACCCAGACTGTCTCCCTGGCGGCCTGGATAAGGCTAACAGCACAGCCTCCCAATCCAGAGGCAGGATCATCAACCCAGCCCACGACACTTGTGGACCAGATTGAGGCACAGAGGCCCAAAGCCCCAGACTTGTTTGCCAACAAGTTTGGGATGGGGTGGGCCATTGATTCCAGGGACAAGCTACACACAGCCCTCCAAGCCACCATATCCAAACAACAGCAGAAAAGGGGGTATGGACCTTCAGAAGAAGTCCAGGGGCTAGTGTGGGTCATGAGGGACCTCGAAAATGATTACCTGGTGTGCAAGCCAGGTAACTTGCTGAATGATTCTGCATTTAGCATAGAGAGGGAGGGGGCCATCAAGGCTGATGAGGTGGAACAGGCAGCAATTGCCATGAGGCCCATTGCACCCAGGCCCTGTGTGGCCCTGCTGCTGCCAGCAGGAATATCCATGCCAACAGGCCTCCCCGGCCTGGGACAGTGCCTCCCCCATGGGGACCCCCCAGCAACCCTAACAGGCTGGTTGCCACAGCCCCTAGGACACTCTGCCCCATGACAGGTGGAGTGGTACAATGTATGCTTGGTAGCTGAGCCAGCATTCATTGTGCTAGTTGATAGTGCAAAGAAAACACCCACCCCATCATGAATGCAGGAATAGCATGCAGTCATATGACACATGCGAAGCCTGGCCAGGGAGCAGAAGCTGAGCTGCTTCAAGATAAAGGCCAGAACCCCAGGTGACATGGCCGCCATGCTCGTGCAATGGCAGCATAACCCAGAAGGGGTTCCAACCATCAGCCACGAAGAGGATGATGTGACCCTCAACTTCACAGATGTCGACATCTGGATGTGGTTAAGGGATAGCACTCCCCAAAAAGGGGGGCAGGTCAAACAGTGCATACTACAGCTGTTCAGCCAGCCAGTCAATGGGCCTCACTGGTAGACAAGAGGGAGGTGTCAATGCCCATTGGTGACATGCTCCAACATTCAGTCCAGGCTTGGTTCAAGCCTGGAGACAGGCCACTCACAGAAATACCAATGAGTGAGTTGGCCAAATGGCTAGGGAAGTGGGCTGGAATGACCCATGACTACACGACCAGGGTGGAAGCCTACACCACCCAGGCCTTATCTCACAAGGCACATAGCACCGCCGCAGTACTGGGGAAATGGCGGCTGGAAACAGCCCTTGTCAAAGACTGCCTCTCCCAAAAGTGGGCCCGGATATCCCTGTCCCAGCAGCTCGATCAAGAGCTGCATATAATGGCACCAGCCCGAGCCGCTGAGGGGTCATCTTTACTGTCTCTGCTGGAAGGTACCCCTACAGAGATGCAACCCCTGCCTGCCTCTTACAAGGATAACAACATCTGCATGTCAGATGGTGACTGCCCCTCACCAACAGTGGATCTCTATGAATGAGATCCCCCAGGCTTGTCTAAAAAAGGGGGGAGGGTGTAAAGTAGGTACATAGTATTATGCCCATGGCCCTTAAGGCCATGTAGATCAGCACATATGATAGTATGTATAATTATTAGCTCATTGTATAAGCCAATGGGTCCCAACACACAAGGACCCACTGTATAGTTAAACTGTGGGAACTACAACGTAGTTACCACAATTTCTTTGCACATACTATCACTACATACTTGCTGCAATTGCATACATTGGTTGAGTTCAGTCAAGTCTTGTGATAAGTGTAAGAATCTTACAAGCAGAGTCAGGGATAATAGCACAGGGGGGGGTACATAAGCATGATATCTAAAATAGGTACCCATCATCCATTGGTATGGGGACACAGACATTCCATGAGGAACAAGTTACCCTTGGTGACAGAGGGGCCATGGGGATTGGAGAGCTAAGTAAAGGTAGGATAGTAACAGAAGCAATAGTGCAGAAGATGGTGTTATAAATAAAGAAGAGAAGTCACAATAAAAAACATCTAAAAATAAATTAACATCTCCTACTCATGACACTTAATGAATATCTGGGGTATTATTATCAGATACCCTCCTTATGACCCCTGTTCAAGAACAGGAACCGCCCGAGATGTTCCTTGACCCAGAATGCATATATTTCCTACACTGAGCCCATGACCTCATATCCATTACTATCCTGCCGCCAAAGCGCCTACACATGTTGATGTCCTAGCGATAACATCACTGATCGGAGACAGTCTTACCCCACATCCGGCCCCGGCGCTCAGTCATATTCATTCTATAATTAGGACACATCGCATCAAGCCCGCCCTGTGCATATATCACAATTCCTGTCATGGAACATGCACCTCGACTCTCCTACATATAGCCTCCATTTCACATATATCTCACATGTTCACAATTACACTCCATTCCCCATTTATTACTGCATGACACTCAGGAGTATCTACACACGATTATTGTACCGCCGGGTCACGTGACCTGTACTCGAAATATTCATCCTGATTGATTTTCTGCATATAAATAATTAGTTTTTACGCTGTAAATAGTAGTAGCAATAACACTCACCTCCTCTAAATTGTTTGAAGTTCTTAGACACAGAAATTGCTAAGATAATCTGCATATATTGGAATTCTTTCAGTATCATCTCTTTTATCAGACCTCTGCTCGAGTCAGCTTCACTTGAAGCTTGAATTATATTCTCCCATTGTATAAAATAAATCCCAAATCACTAGAGATGGAATGGGAGTGTGGAATGCATAGATGTAAAAATCAGCTACAATGCCATATATAATGTAT